>JACCIB010001759.1:0-21402 GCA_018906965.1 Philotrypesis tridentata | reverse complement strand
TTACGGGTGTACAGGAGAGAACAGCTGAGCCATAGCCAGGCGCCGGCACTGAGCCTCGCCGTAGGAGAGAGAGGGAGAGAGAGAGCGCACAAGAGCAGCAGCCAGCCGAGTCGCCACCGTGACGTCACGGCCGTCGAGCAGCGAGAGAGCGCGCGAGGAGTAGGAGCGCCGCCGACTACTACACGCGGCCGCGCGCGGCGCGCAGAGCCAGCAGGCGCACCACTGGGCCGCAGCCGCCGCCATGACACCACCGAGGAGCACGAGGCGACGGCGAACGCAGCCAGCGCATGGCGCTACAGCGAGCGGCGCGGCGAGCGGCTGAGCCGCATATACTGTAGAGAGCGAGCGTGTGCGTGTGTATACGTGTGAGCGTGCGCGGCACAGCGCGTGCCGGAGAGCGTATGAGTGCGAGAGAGACAGCACGATGTCGTCGCTGTAGATGAAAGGGTGGAGGCTACCGAGCCTCGAAGTATGTAACGGGGAATACTATTGGCGGTCGGAGTGGAGGCGCCGGGGCTCTCCACAACGGCATTAGACAGACGAACGAGCGAGTATGCCGAAGCCAAAGTGCGAGTGAAGCGGAGTTATGTATAAGGAATTTGTAGTTTGCCGCGGCTGATCACGTGACGGCTGTACACGAATGCGAGTATGTATGTGTGAGATCGCGAGATAGAACGCCGAAGCGAGCGAGCCAGTAGTACCGATCAAGCCTCCGAGTGAGCAGTATCCAGTCTAAGATTTCAAGAGTTTCACCAGCAGTATTTCAGCTACCCGTGTCGCACCCGCGCCTTGTACAGTTTCGCGTCCGTCGTTTCCAGGGAACGAGATTACGGCAGTACGCGAGGAAGTCTGCGAGCGAGGAGTAAGAGTAAGGAAAACCAAGATAGTGTGCATTAAGTGTTTGCCGCGCGCCGAAGCCGAGCCGAGTCGGCATTGTGTAGCCTAAGCAATAATAAATTGAGAATCGCATCAAATCACGTGTACTTATTGAGGAATTGCGACTCGAACGACCCGCGAGAGAAAGAGTCTCCGCCGAGGCCCGAAGCCTGTGAGCGAGCCCCCCGCGCCGTGTCAAGGCGCCCGCATCTCAATAATTAGACGCGACGCGAGGCTCGACTCAGGACCCGGAGGGGAAGGCCCACGCGCGAGCACGAACCCCCAGGAGACGCACCGGCCCGACCGCCGTGGCTATCTCCCCGCGCGCCCGCCGCAGCCGCCTGGCCCCGCCGTGTCACACTACATACAGTACACTACATACAGTAAAAATGTATGTACAGTAAAAATGTACAGTAAATGTAGTGTACATACAGTACACTACATACAGTAAAAATATATTTTGGATATATCTAAACAATTTTTCTTGTATCGGTCTTTAGGTCAAAATACCAAGTTTCTTATTATTAAGAGGAAACGGCGATAAAAAAGGTATCTATAAAATTTTCTGTAAACCTAATAGTTTTTTGATTAAAAATCACAAAGAGTATTTTTCTTTGACTCGTTGAAATTAAAGAAAAAACACTGTGATTTTTAATAAAAAAACTATTAGGTTTACAGAAAATTTTATAGATACCTTTTTTATCGCCTTTTCCTTTTAATAACAAGAAATTTGATATTTTGACTTAAGACCGATACAAGAAAAATTGTTTAGATCTATCCAAAATATATTTTTACTGTATAGAACTGTTTTTTTAGTGCTAAAACATATTTATTGTTAAAACAAGTTTTTAAAGCTTTGAAAGCAAAATTAGGTGCATCAAATAAACTTAATAATTCACATAGGAGGCTCACAGATTTCATTCTTCGATTTTCTTTCTACCTTTGATGATCAATCTTCGTGGACCGTAACCCATCGATAAACGTCCAAAAAAAATTTGTTATTCCAAAAATGCTGCTAAATATTCTGTCTGCATTAACATTATGAAAATTTTATAGATACCTTTTTTATCGCCTTTTCAAGTAGAATCAGCTAGTGTTTTTGTTTTTGCATAATCTTAATAATAAGAAACTTGGTATTTTGACACAAGAAAAATCCAGAATCTATTTTTACTGTATAGAATTGTTTTTTTAGTATATTTGCGAAGTAATGTTATATTTTATAAAATTATGTTTTATATTTAATTTATGAAATTTAAGATACGTCTTTCTTTATGTATGTAAAATTATTTTATATTTTGTATTTATAATAATAAAATTAATTTTATAATTTAAAATTTCTAATTTATTTAAAACATTTAATACACCACACACACACACACACACAACACACCACACACACACACACACACACACACACACACACACACACACCACACACACACACACACACACAGCACGAATTGGTCATATGCGTGACGTGAATATGCGCCATTTCTACGTCATGCGCGTGCAGTACATTTAAAGCGTGCAGCAGATTTCTCGTCAGAATGGCATCATATGACGCTAGAATTGAACGTCAGATGTATAGGTTAGAATGGCGCCATTATTGCAACATGGTGCTATCTGGGATGCAGTGTGTACATGGGTGGCAGGGATGCGTGGTCTCTTGTGGGGGAATCATGCGGCGTTGTTGGTTTGTACGTCGGTTTATTCGGCTGGTCTCTGTGCTGCCAGTGGTGTGTGTGTGTAGCGTTTGGGCTCTCAGAATGGACTGACGCGCAGCGCAGGGGCAAGCGGGGCGAGCTCGTTGCTTGAACTGTTCTCTCTCTCCAGAGATGACTAGAGAGATCGCCAGAGACGGGGTATTTTGTGAGACGCGTTTCGGCCGAGTTGCTTCGATCTCAGCCGAAACTTCATGTGCTGCGACTTGAAGGAAAGGTAAAGCAGGTAAAGGGCTGTAAACAGTTCCGGCTGAGTTTCCGCCGAGGTTCGCGGGCTTCGTTAGTTTTTCTAGCCGTTTCTACGCACTGAGCATCGACCGCTTACCTGATCGCTGCGTCGGCCGAGGCCCGAGCATATAATCCCTTTTATGACGGTCAACATTTTATATTTTGATTAAATCAAGAATTTTCTAACAATGAAAACAAAGCTCGAACTGTAAAAATCGGACTATTTTAACTTGTCATATTTATAAAAATTAAAATATTATTAAGTTGTATTACTATTTTATTATTATTCAAAATTATTTCAGACATTATTTTACAGGTTTAAAAAAATACTTAACTATTGGATAAATAAAAATTTATAGTTTACACAAACCTGGCAACAAATATATTTTAATATATACTATACACATAATGAGAGTTTAAAGAAACCAATACATGTCTAAGCCTTTAATTTCTATACCTTTACAATTAAATTATACTTACAACAATTGTAAATTGAGATTATAATATTTAAAAATTATATATATTCTATTATAACTTTTCCTGTGTCATACGCTTAGAAAGTTTATCTAGAATGATTAGAATGATTAGAAGATTAGATTAGAAGATTAGAATTATAAATTTTTATTTATTCAATAGTTAAGCATTTTTTTAAACCTGTAAAATAATGTCTGAAATAATTTTGAATAATAATAAAATAATAATACAACTTAATAATATTTTAATTTTTATAAATATGACAAGTTAAAATAGTCCGATTTTTACAGTTCGAGCTTTGTTTTAATTGTTGGAAAATTCTTGATTTAATCAAAATATAAAATGTTTATAATTTTGCGTTTTTGCGAATTTTGAATTTCGCTCGTATGAAAGCTGACCGTCATAAAAGGGATTATATGCTCGGGCCTCGGCCGACGCAGCGATCAGGTAAGCGGTCGATGCTCAGTGCGTAGAAACGGCTAGAAAAACTAACGAAGCCCGCGAGCCTCGGCGGAAACTCAGCCGGAACTGTTTACAGCCCTTTACCTGCTTTACCTTTCCTTCAAGTCGCAGCACATGAAGTTTCGGCTGAGATCGAAGCAACTCGGCCGAAACGCGTCTCACAAAATACCCCGTCTCTGGCGATCTCTCTAGTCATCTCTGCTCTCTCTCTCTCTCTCTCTCTCTCTCTCTCTCTCGCACTCTCTCTGCCGAGAGGTGCTGCCGCCGTGCAGGCTCACAATCTATGAGAGTACAAGTAACGCCTCGAGCTGCAATGAAAAAGGAACCAAGAACACCCCATAGTAAGAATTACGATTTCTCGTTAAACTTTCGATTAGTTTGTATTTTGATTTGATAATTAATAAATTGTTTTCTTCGTAGGTGCAAAGTTGCAAAAACCAAAATTTGAAATGAAATACGCGCGCGCGCGAATTTGAATTTTGTATTTGAATTTGCGGGCCGCTCTCCCGCTCGCACTGCGCGGCGCGCACACACATCATCCGGCGAAAGCACACTGCACGGGGCCCAGATTTCCGCTTGACTTTCGCAGTCAAGGGTTGTTCAATCCGGTACCGCGTAATTTGGGATACTCAGTACTTACCATGTATTTTCATTTTTTTCGGAATTCGTATATAACTGCTGATCGTTTAAAAAGGAGTGGACATTGTTCTAAATGTAAATTGCAATTTTTGGTGAAGGTCAAGAAATATGTTCGAAAATTAAATGATTCCTTCAATATTTATGATTGTAGTGACAAACAAGTAAAATTAGACTATCTCTGGTCTTCAAGTTGTGTTCAATCTAGATGAGGTAAGCTTTATTCACAAAATAAATATTTATTTCAATAATTTTGATTAAATTAATGAATCTGATTGCAGGTAGCATTCATTCAAACGTTAGTATTTGACGTTGAGTCTGCTTACTGCACATCTTATTATGGAGTATGGAAGAGAGGAGACAAGGCAAATTATGGCCTACCCGAGTTAAATGCTAGCAATATTGGTATGGCAAAAGCTGCTATGGAAGCTATGAACGAACTAGACCTGATTGGAGCCAGAGGTGGACCTGCATCTGTCATCCACTTTTAGCCGATGAGGCACAGAAATGCCAGGCTGTTCTGCAATCTATGCTTTTCAGGGAATCTAATTCCAAAGAATTGGACAATGGTCTCTTATCTATCATCAGCTTTCCAGCCTTTGCAGTAGATGAAGCTAATCTCATTCAGCTCACGAGAGAAGCTATTACCAAAAAATTGCAGGGTAGATATGGATGTAAGAGATTCTTGAGGGATGGCTACAGAACTCCAAAAGAAGATCCCAACAGGTTGACTTTTAGATTATTAAAACTCTGTTATTAATATTAACTTAAATTAATACAAAATCATTCATTTTAGATTGTAGTATGAACCATGCAGTTGAGAATGTTTGAGAATATTGAGCACTAATGGCCTCTGTTTTTTTGTTACTTTATCCTTGACTACTGCTTCCAAGGTAATCAAGCAGCAGTAATACGTTATTCAAAATCATTGGAGGATATAACAGTAAAAACTGAAGAAGGAATAAGGTAGTACCTGAGCTCTATGCTGTTTTGTCAGAAAATGTTGCAGTTGAATATCTTGAGCCTGGGAGTTAAGAAAGAGAAGCATTGGGTAGGAGCCCGTTTAAGTGGGCCCAGTCTCTGTGCATTTTAGAAAAATTACTTCAAGAGGTAATTCAATATTACTTAGTCTAAATTAAATTGTACAAAGTATTTTATGAAAATTTTTTTAAAGGACTTTTTGGCTGTAGGAGAATTGGATCCATTAAATCGACGTCTATGCAGTGAAATAAAACCTAATGTCGTTGTACAAGTTTTTATTCTCGCTGCGGATGATAAGTTCAGGGAAAAGATTGCTCACTACGACATTCACGAACCAACCATCGCGGAAGTTACTCCTATTGAAGTGCAACCTGCAAAAGTTCTAAGTCATTTATATACCTACATGACTGATATTTCTTCTTACGTGAAACACAGCTGACGGACATAACTCGTTTCTACATCGCTTCGGACTGTGAACTCATGATTGACATATTTAAAGGGGAAATTAATTTCTTAAAGTCTAGCTGGCAGAATATGTTATGCCGACCACTTGTCGTCATGCCCCTCAAGAATGTCCATCTAGGTACAGTAAAGTAGCATCTCAAGGCCATAGGCTAGAACTTCCTCCTCATAATTTGTTTTAACCAACTCCTGCTTTGCTTTTTGCCTGAAGAACGAGATTTTTGGAACGGGGCACGATACAGTTTTTATTTTTGGACTAATCCGATGTGATAGATTTGAAGTGCAGTACAACTGATTTGAACCCTTATACAAATTATGAATTTTCTCATTAACCAGCATGAGTGCGTTTTGCCGTTGTTTTCAACTTTCTAATTGAAAGAGGCAAAAACCAAAAATTGAAATGAAATACGCGCGCGCGCGAATTTGAATTTTGTATTTGAATTTGCGGGCCGCTCTCCCGCTCGCACTGCGCGGCGCGCACACGCACCATCCGGTGAAAGCACACTGCACGAGGCCCAGATTTCCGCTTGACGCGGCAAAGTCGGCTGATTTCGAAAGGTCTAAATGTATATGTGTATGCTTGTACAAAGTCGCGGCGAGGCGTATCTGAGAGAACACAGTCTGTAAGAGTAGAAGTAACAACACGAGTTGCAATGAAAGAGGAACCGAGAACATCTCGTAGTAAGGATCACGATTTCTTGTTAATCTTTCGATTAATTTTTATATTGATTTAATAATTAATAAATTACATTGTTTTTGATCGATTCCTTCGTTTTCTTCGTAGGTACAAAGAGGCGGAACAGCAATGAATTAAGCGGCCAACAAAAACATATTGCTAGTAGACGTTTGTCGCATGCATCTTCTCCTTTGACGAATATGGATGTGACGAGCAGCGGTAACCATCGGCAATCAATTCGTTTTAAATCAACCGCGAATATATCTTGAGCAAGCAAACGCACGCAGCCATCAACAAGGGAACCAACTGGTTCAAAGACTTTTAATAATAACACATCTATGAAGTCTCAGTATGATATCAATGTCTACAAGCCTAACCGACAGCACAATGTACAAAATGCCGCACATTTTGCACGCTCAACGTTAAGACGCTAAGAAGTGCGAAAACTTTATCAGCCAAGAGAGATAAAAAACATCATTTCGCCCTGAGCATCATTGAAAGCCATGATACCAATAACGTCTAAAAGACAGAGCTCATGGATCGTACTCAAGTCGACGCAATTAAACAGACACATCATGGATTGATATTTTGTGGGACCAGTATGAAAGAATGAGTGACAAAAAATGTAAGAACGAAAGAAACCATAAACTATAATTGTAATTATAGAGATCATATCAAGATAAATACTCTATATAGAATCGCTGGATTACTATCACGTGATTTTTTTTGTATATATTTTTTTTCGCACTATGAGTGTATATGGTATAAATGGTCTGCCAGTAACGCCAGTAAGTACATCTGGCAACAACGCTGAAATCTCCCTGTCCGACAGTAACGTCCTAAAACGTCGTCACGAATAGCAGTTTGTGACTTACTGGAGCTGTGTTCCAAAATACCAGTAATCAGCTGTTCGGACGCGTCGTTTCGCTTACAGGCTTACTATACATGTATCGCTTCGCGTCGCTGTTCGTGTATATATAGTGTATAGTATATATATATGTATAACTGACAGGAGAAAAAAGAGATAGATATTATTATCGAATAAAGCCAATTCAAAGCGTTATCCAAAAAAAGTCCAATACCGCGCGCTTCGACAATTTCTTTATAGTAATGAAATAAAAATAAAGATTTAAATAAAGTGATTTTAGTAGATTATACTTATAACTTATAACAATGATCGATGATGATGCGGTAATTGCAACAATAGAAGCTGTATTTGAAACTTCAAGCAGTTCAAGCAGTGATAGTGATATTGAAAATGAATTAAATTCGATTGTAAATGATCATCAGCGTGGAAATGAAAACGAAAATAGAATACCTCGAGTAGAACAGTTTGTTGAAACTGTGATCTATAGATACACGGACAAATGTTTTCAAGAAAATTTTAGGTAACTAATTATACATATATTAAGTAGTAATAACACACAACGTAATTGTTTTAGTGTATAAAGAAATGTTGAAGCTATAAATATTATGTGTCTATTGTATATAACTTTGTAAAAAACGTAAATGCAAAACACGAATTACGCTAAAATTTTTCGCGTGCTTTGCATAAGTTTTTGCGTATGCTAATTTTAATAAACTATTCTCATAATTATTTCAGAATGAATCGCACAACATTTAATTATTTATTGGGCTTAATAAGGTCAGATTTAGACGGTCCAGTTTTGGGATTTGGGAGACTACGCATTTCTGCTGAGAAACAATTATACATATAAGCGCTGTACGTACTTGGAAATCCAGATTCTTATAGGTATGTACATGCATTAATATTCTATAACACAATTTACATGCGTAGCTTCTTTATTTTACAGTTTTAATAATCTAGATGATTTTTTCTAGAACATTTTCAAGGATCGTCTGTAGCGTAAACGTACGCGAAACATTTTCCGGAAAATTCCGGTTGACTTTCGCGTACACGAAACTTGGGATTTCGCGTACGCGCTGTTAGCAGTTAGTCTCAAAACCAATCAATTCGGTTCGTTTGGTCTGCAAAATCAGACACAAGTCGTTTTAGGACGTCAATGTCAAGCATTAACATGCAACGTTGCCAGATCTACTTACTGGGGTTACTGGCAGACCATTTCGGAACACACCCCTGTCTTCACGGAGGGTACCAGGAGTCGGGCATCGAGAGTACATCATGGGTGCTCATAGATTAACTTCAGAGCATTTAAACGATTTTGGTGCTGAGTAGCTAAGTTCACGCAATAGGATTTATTCAAATTTAATTTGCGCACTTTGTCCATCTCTTCAATTTAATAATTTTTTCTCAAAGCAACTAGTAAGAGAAAAGCACGTCAATACTGATAAATATTTGGGTGGTTGAATATTCGCCATGAAAGATAGAAAAAGCAACCTTTTTGTTTATTTTTACATGTATTTTTAACAAAAAATGACTTGTGAAGTGTTTGTCTTGCAGAAATCGACTGCGATTCAGCCAATTTCTTTTGCAAACTCCCTTATTGTTCTCAAGTTATAGTCTTAAAATTTAAGTTATAGTCTTCTCAAGTCACAGTGTTAAAATTTAAATAGAAAAGTTGTAGAACTCGATAAACTGCAACTTTTTTCTATGGAGATCGAAGCTGAGAAATGTTTTCAAATTGACTTAGCAATTCAAAATAGATTTTGATAATTAAAAAATCAACTTAAAAATAATGCATTCTGTATAAGTATTATGTAAAAAAGATTGATTTTTTAATTATAAAATTCTATTTTGGATTGTTAAGTTAATTTGAAAGCATTTATCAGCTTTGATCTCAATAGAAAAAAGTTGTTTTTTTTTATGCGAGTTCTATAACCTTATTCTATTTAAGTTTAAGACTGAACTTGAGAAGACTATAACTTAAATTTTAAGACTATAACTTGAGAACAATGGGGAAATTGCAAAAAAAATTATCTGAATCGCAGTTGATTTCTGCAAGATAAATACTTCACAAGTCATTTTTTGTTAAAAATGCATGTAGAAATTTACAAAAAGTCTTCGCATTTGAAAGATATAAATAAGTTGTTGAAAAACAGAACAAAAAAGTTTACTTTTTCTATCTTTCATGGCGAGTATTTAACCACCTAAATATTTGTCAGTATATACATGCTTTTTTTTATTAGTTGATTTAAGAAAATATAAGTAAATTAATGAGATAGACGGAGCGCGCGAGTTATACTTGAATGAATTTCTATTGCGTGCGAACTTAGTTATTCAGCACCATAATTGCTTGTATGCTCTGAAGTTAATCTATGAGACTCATGATGTACTCTCGAAACCCAACACTGGACCCTCATGATGACATTTCTTGGCATTTCATTATAAAAGTATATATATAATTATCTAATTTTATTGTCTTTTTAAAGTTTAAAATTTTAAAGTTTAAAATTTTCTTTTTATGTGAATAGACAAAGCGAAAATTATTATTCATATCTTAATAAATTTTAGAATATAAAAGTTACAAGTTTAAAAATGTATTAGACATTCATACTAGCATTCATGTTAAATATATACATACAGATTTAATTAATTATAAATTCTGAACGAAAATTCATCGAAATGAACGATACTAGAAATCGATTACTTGCTAAACTAAAAGCAACAGGGAAAATAAATGAATTAACTTTCAAATTTAAAATTACGAGTTCTAATGAATCTCGAATTAAAACAGTTTTAAACACAATGGAGGTATATAATATATTGCCACAAGATAAATGCAAATTAAAAGATTCAAAAGAATCTATAAATTTTAGAAAAGAAGCAAATAGAATTTTTGTATCAAGTAAAGATGATGTTGATAAGCTACTCACATCTTGGGAATTATATTCAAAATCTATTGCTGTAGCTCCTGTTACTTCTCAAGAGCTTTCATTAGCTTATGCTAATCGATCAGCGCTTTTATTTTCCTTAAAAAAATATGAAGAATGCATAGATGATATTGATCGTGCTTTAAAATTGAATTATCCCAATCATTTAAAAGGTAAAATTTTGTTAAGAAAAATTGACTGTTTGTATTTTTGTGACAATAGGCTTCATATAGCTAATGCTATTGAAGAAGCTAATAGATGGCTTGAAGTTATTAATATATCTAATCATGAAAAAAGTCTATTTCATGAAAAATTACAGCTTTCAAAGTCTAAAGTTGCATCTTTAAACTTATTTGTTAAAAATGAAAATAAAAGAATTTCAACAAAAATTGCTTGCGATGATTTAGTACCTACTGCTTTAGATGGATTGGTTATTCAATACAATGATACATTTGGAAGACACATTGTAACTAACCGAAAAATTAATGCTGGAGAAATTTTGTTTATTGAAAAACCTTATGCAACTATGTTAACTCTTGAAAAAGTATACACTCATTGCTCACATTGTTTAAATGTTCATTGGGCTCTTATTCCTTGCAAATATTGCATTTATGCAATGTATTGTTCTGAAAGATGCAAAATCCAAGCATGGACACAATATCATGATATTGAGTGCTCTATTATACCATTTTTAAAGGAATTAAATTATAATAAATGTGCCTTATTTAGTTTGAGACTGTCAATTTTAGCATTAAGAGAGTCAGGAACCGTAGATATTTTAAAACATTATTTGCAACAGACAAACACTTGTCAAGGTTAACAAATAATATTATATGATCTCAATTTTTTTGGAAAAATTTCTAATTTGCAAATATTTTTCAGATACTTTCAGAAATGACTTCGTTAAAAATACGTATAAAAATAAATATTATAGTTTGTATAAACTTGTAACAAATGCAGAAAAAAGACCAGTATCTGATCTATTCGAAAAAGCTTTAAATGCTGCATTTATTCTTTATTATTTATGTACTTATACCACACTGTTTGGTAAAAAATTTGAATTGGGAATAAGTGAAATCAGTGCGAATCAACAAGCTACTTACTTTGGAGGATTAATTTTGCATAATATGCAAATAATTCCAAGCAATATGCATAGTGTATTTTTTCATATTTATAATAATTTTAAGAGGTTTTGAAAGTTGATTAAAAATTAATTAATTTACAAATAAATTAGCAAATTAGTAATTTCAAAATTTTTGCTCTTATGCTCAACTTAATAATAACTTTAAAATAATTTTATATAAGGTACAAATAGAGAGGAAAAACATATTTATATAATTATGCAAATCTATAAAAAAATACTGCAAATATTTTTTTTATAATTTAATTATCTTTACTATTTAAAACGGAATTTGGTATTTTAAAGGTTGTCAATGTAAAGATCTTTGTGTTTAATTTTTACAGCCTTTTCAAATTCTCATGCAAGTCTTATATGGCTCAGCATGCCTGCACTTGTGAGTATTTAGTTTCAGTGTATTAAATCCACTATTTAAGTACTCACATAGAAAAATGGAGACTTACAATTTTACGTACAGTGAAATATACACTTTATGTATATAGTAGATTCCAAACCACTGGAGGTTAGATGCGTAGATATTCATGTAAACAAAGAGGTGTCCCCAAAATCTTCAAGCTTGAACCCAGAACCTCTGCACTTCTAGCCACATACTTTACTGATTGAGCCATTGTTACTCTTTAAAGATCTTAGATCTACTAGTACCTAGTAGATCTAAGTAAGTAAGTAAATTACCTTAAAAAATAAAATTTCTTAAAATACGTTAAAACATGTATTGCCAAAAATTTATAAATATAACCCAATAAGTTATAATAAATGCTCTTCGCTGGGCATGAAAAATTACGTTTTTCCTTATTCATATGCAAGTTGTATATAGTTTCCGATGTTTTTGATGTTGTTGAACGCGAACAAGCTTATTTTTCCATAATATTGTTCATAGCGTACGTTACTTAGCTGGTAAGAATTTTGGCTGTTGCCCAACTGTTACCTCGAGGAGGTGAACGCAAGAGAGTTTTTTTTTGTATTTATCATACTATTTGTTTTTTTTTTGAATCTTTTTAATTTTTTTTGTTTTTTTTTAATTTTTATATATTTTATAGTCTTTTGTTTTCTTTTATTTACTTTTTACTGTATAACTGTTTTGATTAGGTTGTTTCTACAAAAAGTCAAAGAGCAGGGTGAGCATAAATAAGCATTGCATGTTTTGCACAACGATTACAATTTTGTCGTCAATATGAAGAAAATTTAAGTTTTAGTTTAAAAATTTGTTAAAAAAAATTTATTGAAACGGCTAAATAAGCTTGAATTCGTGCTCAGCGACAGCAGAAACATCGGAAACCATATATAACTTGCATATGAACATAATTTTTCATGCCTAGCGAAGAGCATTTATTTATAACTTATTGGATTATATTCATAAATTGTTGGCAGTACATGATTTGGCATATTTTTTACCGTAGATCTTGAATCCGAAATTCTTTTGTACAAAATGTTATTTTTTAAGGTAATTTGTTTAAACAAATTATTTAAACAAATTAATTATGCAATAATAATGTTAAATTCGTAATCAGCGAACCCCGAAAACTCCTAAGTAGACAATTTTTTTCTGATATTTACGGTTATTTTCTTATTATTTACCACCTTCAGCTCCATTATCGCCGTTTGTGGACAGCGCCATCTGCAATTTGGTTCAGATCAATCATGAATCTTAAAGTTTAGGATCCATGGACGCTAGAAATTTACTTCCTGAGGTCGACAGTATCCGATTTCCATGGGCTATAGTGAATTTAAAGTAGTAAAATCGGAAAAAATTTCGTGTTTTTTTTCAAATAAATTGTTTATAATAATTCGGAGGTGCATTTAATTGAAAAAACAAGTACAGATTCTGAAAGTAGAAGAAATTTTACATAAGAAAATCTTTGTCTGAATTTTTTAAGGATACTTTTACCTTTTCAATTTCTATTGGGTTAAGTTACTATCGATTAAAGGCGATTGGATCAAGTTATCATTCTATGGGCAATTTGGAGATGATTTTCAAATTTTAGAATAAATAATTTTACAATAAGACGCCATTTTGAGATATCGAGATCGGTCACCAATTTTTACCTTGTTCGTACTAGAACTTATCTTTGAGTACGCATCCAAAAAAAATTATTTTTTTTTAATCTGTGGCAATATGAAATTAAAAAATTTTATTTTTGTTTAACAATTTAATGACTAAAAAACTGCATTTTTCAGTCTGGAATACATGTACCTTATACAAAATTCAATTCTGAACAACTTTAAGCTCTATATTTTTTTTTTACATGAAATGAGTTACAAAAAAGTTATTTACGAAAAACTAAAAAAAAGTGCATTTTCAAGTTTATTTTGCAATAATAACAATGTTCCCGAACTGGCCCGAAGTGGAGACTTTAGGGTCATTTTCAATAAGTTAAAAATAACATATTTCAATCCTAAAAATAAAGTTAGAAGAACTTTATGCAAAAATGCTAATTTGCTACGACTAGGGCAAAGAAATCGGGAACTTTTGGTTTTGGATCCGGATCCCCAATTTTTTGCAAGGGAAAGAAATCTGCCTTTCTTGCGGTGTCTTTCTTCCCGATTACTTTGCTTAGCCATCAAATCAAGATCCCGATTTCACTGTGATTCCAAATCCGAATTTTTTCGTATTTGTTGAACTTCAGAAACTCATTTGTTCAATATAATGAAATCGAGTTCGCGACTGTATTTTTTCCAGATCCAAAGAAATCGGGTAGATAGGTACCGCAAGAAAGGCAGAATTCACATTTCTTTTTTCGTAAGTAATTTAGGGTCCCGACTTTTTTAGATAGCAGGAAAATGGAATTCCGATTTATTTGCAAATCAAAAAAAAGCACATATCTAATCATTGTGAGATAAGGAAACGTAGATATAGTTTTTCATTTGCAGCGTATGAAAATCGGGATCTCAATTAGCTTGCTATTGTACGAAAAGCAAATGTCTAAATAATTAGGCGATAAGAAAATATTGATATTGGTTTCTTTTTCGCCTCGTAAGAAAATCGGGATACTTACTTTCTTGCAACTGTAAGAAAAGTAGAATACCATTGGCCTAACGACTAAAAAACTGCATTTTGCAGTCTGGAATACATGTACCTTATACAAAATTCAATTCTGAACAACTTTAAGCTCTATATTTTTTTTTACATGAAATGAGTTACAAAAAAGTTATTTACGAAAAACTAAAAAAAAAAGTTGGAGTTTATTTTGCAATAATAACAATATTTCCGACCTGGCCTGAAGTTGAGACTTTGGGGTCATTTACAGTTATCAGTACCTTATAAGTTATCAATAACATATTTCAGCCATAAAAATAAAGTTAAAAGAAATTTAATGATATTCCACTTTTGAACTCCCTGACGCCCGGACTATTATGGTAACTTGGTTTTATGATTTTTATGATAGAATTATTGAAATGTAAAATAAAGAATTCTCATTATCAATTCATTAATAATAAATAAATTATCTATATTAATAAAATTTATTTATATTGAAATATTATTATTAAATTCGTAAATTGTGCTATTTATCGAGCATGAAATGTGTTAGTTTGGCGTTGTAAACTGAACTGTGCTTGTATTCGTTGAAAGGGACGATACATTCTCATGCTTTCACTCACTCACATATAACGTAATCTCTGTTTCTATCACGTAATTTTATATGCGCTGGCTCGAACGCTTCTTCTCATACGCAGTGACTAGGTCACATTTTCTCCTGAACATTTTCCTGCATGTACAAAATACATTTATGCGTTTTTCATCCTTTCCTCCACATTTATTTTCTAGGATAATTTGGAATCTAGGATGACTGCAAGATATTTCGCCTCTTTTGATATGGTGATATCTCGCTCTCCAAGTTTTAGCGGTTTTGTCTTTGGGATTTTGTATCTTCTAGTGAACAGTACTAGTTCCATTTTATCCGGGTTTACTCCCAGTTTGTTTTGTCCTGCCCATCTAGATATTTCTCTCAGTGCCGACTCCATGATGTCTCTAATCGTTGTTGCGTCTTTCCCTGTGACTAGTATCTCCACGTCCAGGGTTCTTAGGATCTCGTTGATCACTATCAGCCACAGGAGAGGTGAAATGACCCCTCCTTTATTGTCTTCCCCTTGTGGTTTTCTTCTTGATTATTTTATCTCCCAATTTCTGAGTTGATTGTTCGGCTTCTCAGCACCTCCATTGCCCAGTTTATGATTATTGATTCTGAGTGAACATTATTGAAAGCTCCTTCCTCTATTGTCAAGAAAGGCGCCTAAGGTATTTTCCTTTTCAAGGAGACTCTTTTCCACTGTCTAACCACCAATAGGTCTCAAATCTTTTGGTGCTATATGACTTGTTTTACCAGCTTTGGGTATTTTTTTTTTTTTTTTTTTATTATAGCCTACCTAAGTCCTCTTTATGAGTCTTATACGGCTCTTCCCACTGCCCGATACCATACAATGGTACCGGCCAGTGAGGTTCCCTATAGTCGGGATGCATGTGCACCACATCGGAATGTAGTCCACATGCATCTCGACTGGACCTACAGTTTAGTTACACAATACATCCATAAATTGTGTACAGTGGAATCCGAACCACTGGAGCTTCGACGTTATAAGACACTTAAGTAAATACATACAGATGTACGTAAACATAGAGGTGTCCCAAATGACAGAAAAGCCGAGAGTCGGGCTCGAACCCAGAACTTCTTTGGGTATGAAAGCCACCTTTACCTCTCTCCATTTCTTCGGTACATATCCTAAAATAAGGCAGTCCCTGAAAATTTTTCGAAGAAAGTCCGTTATAATGTCTTGGGATTTTTGTAGCATATCGGGCATTATTCTGTCTGGTCCTGCTGATTTATAAGGGTCAAACGTATTTATTGCCCATGCCTATCTTTTCGCTTGTAACTATTTTCCTCTACGACCGCCCATTTGTTCTGGTCTGGGGTGTCCTGTCGCATTTCTTTGTACTCAGGCTCCACCTCTCGGCATCCGGGAAAGTGTGAGTTCATTAATAGTACTAAGGTTTTCTTTCCGGTCTCAGTTTATGAGTCATCTGGCCTTCGAATGCTCTTTAGAACCATTGGTTCTTTTTTCAGAATCTTCCTAAACCTCGATGCTTCATTTATGTCTCTAAGGGATTCACTGAAACTTTTAAGGGATTCCCATTTAGCTTTCCTTATATTACTTTTATACTTGTTAAAGCTGTTTTTGTAAGTACTCCAGCTTTTCTCTGTCTTCTCCCTTCTGGCTATGCCCAGTAGTTTCCTAGTTCCTTTCTTTTCCCCCTCAGCTCTGCATTACAAAATATAAAACTTAGAATTATCAGATTTTCACAATTCGAACTTTGTTTTAATTGTTGCAAAATTTTTGAGTTCACGAAACTATATTTTCGTAAATTTGCATTTTTAAAAAGCTTGAATTTCGCTTACGTCGAAATTCGGGACTTTTTTAAACTTTTTTATAACTCTTACTCCAGGCTCTGTGCCCTTTTACCTTCGCACCATCTGTAGAGCTGAACGTTCTCGGAGCAGTTCGTTCAAATTTTGTCGCACAAAAACCCCGGTCTCAGTCAATCTCTCTAATCATGTCTGCCCTGACCTTCGGGTTTCTCTGCCTTCGGGGAAGCGTCCACTGCTTCAGCCTTCTGTAGCTTTTTCCTTTTTTCTGTGACCTTTCAGCGGGTTGCGCCGACCTTTTCGGTCGCCATCTTCTCCCGAACGTTATCTAGTTGTGAAGAGGGGTACCGTGGTCTTTTTCATACCTCTCCACTACCTTCTTGTTCTTTTGAATGAACTCTCTTTCTTTATCAGTGAGTTTACCCTCTTTTCCTACATTCTGTTTAGAAACCTAACCGAGTTCCTGTAGCCTTTCCAAGCTTTCTGGTCACGGCTAGGTTTCTTTTTTTTCCTTTCCTTTTCCTCCTTTACATCTTCGGCGGCCTCATCGAGGAGCATAATTTCAGTGTCCGAATCTACAGATTCGACCTTGCTTCCTATGGACAATATTTCGTCCTCGAATGCTGCGGCAACCTGCAGCTCTTGTAACTGCCGGGGATTCTTAATTATACTTGTATCGTCACGCGATGTTCCCGCGACCAAGAGAGTAGAGGTCCTACACCACGTTGTGCGACTCCCAACCTTTTAACGTTTTTTTTTTGCAGATTTTAGTACTACTATGTATGACTGAGTCTATTTGTATGAAACCGGTGGAATTTTTTCATAAAAATTCATACCCGATTATTTTTGATGGTGCTCTTTTAGAATTCGTTGAGAAAATTAAAATTTTTTTTTTAATTTTCGAAAATGTTGATCTATACATAGAAGCACAGAGAGTAGATACATACAAACACGCGCACACACACACAGGAAAAGCCCTGAGAGCTATATATAGCTATACTGCGTTAAGGGCCTGAGAGTGGGGAGCGAGAAGGTCCCCATCTACACACACAGTATGCAAAGCTAGGACTTGCTCTAAGTCCGATGCATAGAAACTATCGGTAGTGGGGATAGTCTGCCCCTCGCTCTCTCTCCTTTTCCCCTCTTCTGCTTTCCGAAAAACATATGTTCGAGGGAACGCTTTTTCGTTACATTTTTGTTAGCCCTCAGGCGAGCCATAAGAAGTTATCACTTCAAAAATTCTTGCTCGGGCCGGTCACACGTGCTGTTCGAGCTGCATTACCGATCTTAAGGGAAGACTTGAGAGATGAAATTCTGCGCCTCCTGTTACCTGTCAAAGAAATAAAATTTTTCCTCTTTCTTACCCTCTTCTTACTCCTTCGAAAGGTAAAAGCGGAAGAGTTTGTTTGCTACACGAAGATTCGGTTTTATTCTTTCATGACGCTCGAAAAATTAATATTTTTGTGACTATTATATACCTTATATAAATTAGTTTACGGGTAAACTCTGTTTTTATGCGTTCTTTTCGTCAAATAAGTTTTATAATGCATTTTCTCGGATGCATGGTACGAATGCAGCGCTTTTTATCTGCTAGCGGACAAAAGCGGAACTTATTTTTTATTATTTTTTCAAAATTTTTTAAATATTGCAGTCATGCCGTAAATTTTATGTCTTTATGAATTATTTCCCAAATTTTCACTTCGATCGTAGCAATAGTCTCGGAGTGATTTCGAATATACGAAATCACTGCATTTTGAACGTACTTAATCCCCTTAAGTAAAAAAACATGATTTTTTCGATATCATTTTTTAAAATCAAAATTTATGACTTGATTTGGTATCGGAATGCGGCTAAAACTTTCATAGACCTTGCATTTTTATATAACCTTTCGATTGGTACCCATAAGTTTTCGAAATTCAACATGGCGGATTCAGAATGGCGGCTTGGAACTGTCAAAAAATTTATATTTCAAAAATGAGTGTTTTTAACAGTTTTTTGTGATTTTTTTTAAAGTAACAAGCTAGAAATAGCTTTAGTAAAAATGAGATTGATCGTATTCTATTGTTCTACATATGTTGAATTTACTATTAAAATTTACTATTAAAATTTTCATCGATTTTCAGTTTGGAAACGAAGCGAAATTAAGAAAAATCTCAAGGATACTTTATGTCTTAAATTTTTTTGCTATTTAATTATATTTTTTCCAGATAGGAAATCCAATTTTTTGGTTTTGACAAATAATATTTTGATTTTTAGCTCATCAGATTAGTAGCTCCGGCATATTCTGAGAGTTTCACAGAAACTTTTGTATTGAAAAAAGGTATCTTTATGAATTTTTTAGTAGTAGTCCGGAGCAAACTTTCACCTTTGCCATTATTAAGTTATAAATTGTAACGGGGAATTCACTCCGCTAAATGTAGATAATCTACTTAATTATTCATGGGTTTAGAACTTAGGAGAAAAGGAAGATTAAAGAACTTTGAAATAATCACGCACTCAAATAGATAAAAGGCTATTGCATATATTATAGCAAAAGAATGAAGTTACAGAAAACAAATTAATTACAAGCGTGCTTACTGCACGTGCGCGGATTTACTCGGGTGAGAGCCGAAGCTAAACAAGCTGGTGAGAGCGCGGGACAGAGAGAGACTGGTACTTACAATTGTTGGCGAATCGCGAGACAGAATACAAGCTACTTCCTTCCTCACGTACAGTACTCGAGGAGACGCTTCTAACAGACCTGGTGCTGTGCTTATCCACACACCCACACACGCGAATCGCAATACAAAAGAATCCGGAAATACAGAATAATCTAGTCGCCAGAATATACACTAATCCGCACGCGTCGGCAGCCGAATCGAATCTAACGCTAATAGCGTCGTCAGTCTCTCTCTCCCCCCACTACTCACCTTCTTACACTGTCTCCAGCTAGCATCGGCTCACACCTGAAACATCTAATACAAATTAGTAATATTTAAATACATGCGGGAGATTTGGCATGCGAGGGTGACGCTGTACACATCGTCACAAAATATATTATAACATAGTTATAACATTTGTATATGACTTTTAAAGTTTTTTTTTAACTAGACGAAATTTGCTAAAAAAGTCCCTATTCATGTCTATAGTGAAAAATACTTCCCTGAGCAGCTATGAATTTTTCAAAATCAGCAAAAAATGCAAAAAAAATCTGTTTTTACTAATTTTGACCCTCTGTAACTCAAAGACTAGCGCGCCACAATCGACCTTCGGCCCTTCGGGCCTGCAGGTCTCAGTGGCTTGCTCCGCGATGCAAGGCATGCAAAACGTGAAACGGAACGCGTTTCACGGAACACGTTTCGCTTCGCGTTTTGCATTTAAGACACGACCGACGCTCGCGCTTCGCGCTCACCTGATCCCACTACGTTCCGTGTTCATACAAATGCAAAGTGAACGCAGTAGACCTTTCCTGTATTAGAAGTCTTGCGAGATGTGCAATACGTTATACGTGTGTGTGTGTGTGTGTGTGTGTGTGTGTGTGTGTGTGTGTGTGTGTGTGTGTGTGTGTGTGTGTGTGTGTGTGTGTGTGTGTGTGTGTGTGTGTGTGTGTGTGTGCGTGTGCTGTGCGTGCTGTGTGTTGTGTGTGTTTGTGTGTGTGTGTGTGTGTGTGTGTATATAATATAGCTCGATAATGTATAGAACGGCGATAAATGCACGTGCGGAAATTCGTAACAATCATATAATATATATGTAATATATTTTAATTATGTTTATATATAATAAATTAAGTGATCAAGCAGTAATTTGTATTAATCGTACAATATAGCAATTTCTTAATAATGCTCGAGGCACAGATGAAAAGTCACACTCGCCGGTGTGCAGCCTTCAGATTTCGTTTCATTTTTTAATTGTTGTTTTCTTTTTTGTGCCACTCGCTTCGCATAATGCGTGTACAATATCTATACTCTTTCGCTACAAGGTTTTCTCTAACAATTTACAGATATATCGAGTATCATTATACCATCGCGATAGGTCGAATTTCGGATTTCATCTAACTATACTCTCTTCGCGAGAGACGAGTTTGTGCAACGGAGACTTTTCGCGAGAGTCAGTTGAACGTTTTTGTGTAAAACATATGCGTAAAAAGTTTTATTATGAAAAAACGAATTATTTTAATGTAAAAATTCGATTTTAGCTTCTTAATTTGAATTCTAAGCATTTTCGACTGTTCATGTCAATAGGAAAAAGTTGTATTTTTTAGAGATCTACAACATTTCCATTTAACTTTTTTGTGTAAAATGCTTAGAATTTGAGTTATGACCAAAAAACCGTTTTTCGAAATTCTAAAAAATGCTCGCATATTTTTTGTATGAATGGGATTAAGTCCAATTTCCTTCTGTCACGATATTAGCATAGGTAGAGTTTGTAAAAAAAATTTGGCTCGATTGGAGTTAATTTCGCAGAGATAATCGAGATAAACTAAAATTTTTCTTTAAAAAAATCAGTTTTGGGGTTTTATAAAATATTGAATCAGTCTAAATGTACAATTATTCTAGTCAAAAATTGTATTTTTAAAATATCTATAACTTTTATGTTGAACGTTTTTATGTACACCAAAAC
>JACCIB010001758.1:0-21436 GCA_018906965.1 Philotrypesis tridentata | reverse complement strand
AAAGAATACCCTGAATACAAAAGAACAATTAAAGAAGCAGGAATATTAAGAATATCACCTCAATGCATAGCTAAAACTGCAACCACAGTTCTAGCAGGTGAAAGCACAAAATAAACAAATTTCACGTACATATATTCACCAAATATAAGCCTGAAATTAACAGAAAATTACCCACTTTTATGACACAACATCGAAACATACCCAAACACCCACATATTTAAAATTAATAATAATGACCTGTCAATAGATCACAAAAAAGAAAGACCCCTAACTGAAATTTTAAAAGAATTAAATCAGATAAGCGACCACAAACGCAAAGACTTCAAAACTAATACCCTAGTTTATGGAGGAATAACTACACAAATAATAATTTTCATTATAATAATTTATATAATAGTAAAGACAAAAATATTTAAAAAATTGACTCTGCGCACCAAAAAGCAAACACACAAAATACACAAACAGAACACAAAAAATATCGACATTACAGAACTACAGAATATAACAATAGGAGAAGGCGCGAAAGCCAAATATAACACACGACGAGACGTACAAACACCACAGATGACTTTAGATCTACCACTACAGCAAGCGGAAATCAACTAAAACAACGATTTTCGTTTTTAGAAAAATAACAACATGGCAGCTAAGCAACGGAAATCGATTACCATTTTCTGCGACAATGACATACCAATGTATGCCATACTAAGAGAATTCGAATACATTGCAACGCCAGTCACTATTCACTACGAACAGCACAAGTTCGAAGCAGGAACGAAGAAAATCACCATGATCTTCAACACCGAAAGAGATGCAACCAAAGCATAAGAAAGAAGAGCAACCTTAATAAAACAAAATAGATTCAAAAAAGCTACAAGCCCGCATGCAGCAAAAAGGCGAAACACACCAATGGATGAGGAAACAATGAACACTCAAATCAAAAAATCATGCCCAGTAAAATCAGAAGTACATGTTGTAAACAAACAACCCGCTCCGATGGACAATCATAGACTATTCTGTACGTTACCCTGGGAATACTCCGACACAGTTAAGGACGAACTATTCTTCAGAGCTTTCGCAAAATACGGACCATTAGTTTATTATCAAACTATAAAAGACAAAAAAGGAAAACTTGCATATGGATATGTACAGTACTTCGACGAACAAGATGCAGAAAAAGCAAAAACAGATTGCGACGCCATCTACAACGCCGTATATTCAGTACCAAGAAAACCATCAAAATCAAACAAAGAAAAATATATAAAGAAACATGAAAAATGCAACAAACACATCGATATAGATATTTACCACCTACACGAAAAAACCTGCATCAAACAAACTCTATGGACAGAAAAATTACAAAAATCAAGAATACCAATTGCAAGACAACAGGAAGGCATAGTATCTTCAAATGAGGACCAGATACCAAATGTAAACAACAGCGAAGACAAAGCAGAAAACACAACTGAAGACATGTCGACCGAACAAGAAAATGCATTACTAGACGATACAAATTACTTAAACATGGACTTATTGAATATTTAAACACACCCCATTTCATACAGTAAATAAACACACATTATTTATAACTGTACGCACCTCAAACACACCACTGTCTGTAACTAACAAACAAAGGTACACTCACTAATAATAAATTAAGCACACACACACATTTGTGTTGCAGAATAGCTAGAATGGACACCATTAGTCTGAACATTGACATTCCAATTCGTTACCAAGAAAAAGATTACCCAAGAGAACCACTTGGGATATCAATAGCTCATGGCTCTTATAAAATTGAAGACATCAATATTCACATCAAGAATGACATACCATCATTCATGAGATTTCATACCACGCCCATGCGCTACGTACCATGGCAGTATAGACAACCACTATACACCGTGGGAAGGAAAAATAAGCTCACCAAGCAAAAACCTAAAGAGGCAGAAAGCGACAATTCAAGCAGTTCAGATGAAGAACCAGACAATGACAATATCATGGCTACCATCCATGCAGCAAGGAAAATCTATTTCTCCGTAAATGACGAGGAAACAAGAGACGAACTACTCGATTACCTACAAATGACGACATGCATGGTTTACCACCATCTGTCCTGGGAAGGAGACATGAAAGTCCCAGACAAATACATAATAGAAACCATTTTCCACGACAAAGAAAACGTAGACAAAATAATAAAAAAAGTATGCAAAAAATTCAAGTATGCTAAACATCAATGGCAAAAACGAAATGAAAATTGCACACGAGGAGACAATGAAACATCTGACAACGATCAAGAAAAAGAATCAGACAACGATAGTTGGGGAAATAAAGAAATGAAAAATAATTGGAAAAAACTAGACATAACACCAGTCGAGACCGAACAAGAAGATTGGGATAAAGAGTTAGAGGAAAAAGAAACCAAGAAAAAATTAGACAACAACGATATACCAGTAGAACCAAAAGAGGAATGGATCGTACAACATGCAGCCGACTTTTTGAAAGAAAATGCCGACAATGAATAATCACAATACGTTACCAACGTATCACATACACACACACACACATCATAAACACATACATACACATTTACACAACACTGTTTAAAAAAACTAACCATGCAAACCAATAGCTTAACTAACCCGCTATGCATGAAGCGAAAAATTTCGTTTATAATTAAAAAAGCACACATGACCCCTTTTTAACACAACCATATTTCTTCTTATTCTGTTACAGATGGACCGTGGAGGCGTTAAGGTATTGCACATCCAAACACAAACGAGAAATGCAAAGAAAATACGGGTTACATATGAACCACAAACAGCGGTTACCCCAGTCCTAAATTATATAAAAACATTTGGGGCCGTCGAGCAAATCGACGACGTGCAACTGCACGTGATAAATAATAGGAACGTTGCAAAAATCGACGTGATATATGAGAAGGAAGTGTCGGTGAGACTAATTACATTAGACAATGCAGAGTCGATCCAACAGTGGAACGACATAATATTCCCGCAAACCCAACAAGAAAATGCAGAACAAGGAAATGCAAACGAAGAAAATGC
Source organism: Philotrypesis tridentata (assembly GCA_018906965.1). Lineage (NCBI taxonomy): Eukaryota > Metazoa > Arthropoda > Insecta > Hymenoptera > Pteromalidae > Philotrypesis > Philotrypesis tridentata. The sequence goes on along the minus strand of JACCIB010001758.1, from coordinate 18,371 downwards.
AGAACAAACACGAACTGCAGACATAAATGACAGTGAAAATGCAGACGAAATAAATAGCGAGGAAGGAGCTGCTGCAGTCATACCGGAGCAAACCCTAGAGGAAAAATATAATGACATCATGGTCCAGCAGTTCGACAATCCGGACGCAAGAACAATAAAAATTCTGCACAATGGATCAATAGCAAGAGCAGCACAATTGCTACAAGAAGCTCAAGAAAATGCACGAATACAACACTTCATCACACCATATTCGTCGCTGAAAATAGCAAAAGCGACTTACCAAAACGATCTGGAAGAACAACAGATCCTAAAAATCGAGGAACTGGCAATATGCACTCGAGCCATTACGGAGGAAAATCTCACGAAGAAGGAGAAGATGGCAACACAGACTTTAAAAAAATAAGAATAATATATAGCCATAAGGAACACGACATGGTGCATGAAGATTTCAGCAAATTCGGGAAAATACTGAAATTCGATATTGTGCAAAAGAGAGACGCCATCACAAGAGAGCCACTGAACAAGTGGAATGCATATATACATTACGAAAGAGAAACTTCAGCCAAGAGGGCGTTAGAGCAAGCGCCAACTTTCTATGATGCACACTATGGAAGAGTATCAGAAATGCACAGCTCAAGGCCAGTCGACAAATCGGTACTTTGCATCAAAGTACCAAGGGGGATGTTGTGCAGCGAGGCCACGCGCCACTTTGAACAGTTTGGAGAAGTGACGCACACCCGTTACACAATTATTTCCTTGGAAAAATATGATGCAAAAACTCACACGCACATGGGTTTCATCAATTTTAACTCGGAAGAAGATGCACAATACGCCAAAGAGCAATGCAACAAAGAGTTTTTGGCAATCTACCAATCACGCCAAAACAAAAAGATACATGGATTGTGTGGAAAATCCATAGCCGTAACCCACTACCAACTACACCTACAGGAATGCAAGCCACAACTACGATAAAAAAAAAAAAAAAAAACCAACGAAATGCATTCAAAAAAATTTTTTATCCATTTTTATTTATTATTACTGCACACACCAATTAAATATTTCAAATAAAATATAAATATAATTTTTTTTTAATATAAATTTTATAATCATTTATTGCACATTGACCCCAGCGTCCCCTAGCATAAGTACTAACAATAACATAAGATTTCAACTAACACCAAGGGCACAAAATAATCAGAAGGCTGAAATACACCCCCCATACAATGGGAATTCTTCAATCAACCCACCCCCAACCACCCTGCATTCGATACCATCGTTTGCCGGGACGGCAAACCTTCCAAGGGGGGGAGGATGTTATGTGCCAATGCCAAAGTACAAATTGGCAACGTCGCATAACGCATAAGTAATTAGAGAGGTGCAAAAGTATGCGCCCAGCCGTCGCCAAGTCGCACAAAGACGAGTGATAGCGGTACCTCTCCTCCAGCCCTCGAAACGCTGACCAAGCGCTTCGCCCTCCCATGCGCTGGCGGACTTCACCGTAAGTTCACGAGAGCAAGAGAGAGCGAAGTAGCTAATGAAGCGAAGAGAGGGATGGGGGAGAGGTAAGAACAATTAGTGGGAGAGAAAGTGACGCGCTCTCTCCCCTGCATAATTGCACGCCCTCCGGCAGAGCATCTTGAGCCACCGAGCCGAGTGCACGTAGTTTCCTGTTTAGAATCATTTTAGTTTTCTTGAGTATTGTAGTAGACGCCTGCGTGGCTTGGTTTGTTTAAAATCTTGAATAAAGTATAGCATATTCAGCTTATTTAGTTTATTATTATATGTGTGCTGCTCAACGCTTTTCCTGATTACGTTCATACGTGACGATTTGCACACAAACAATAGTTTGCATCCAAATAACAATTTGCACTGAAGTAGTAATTTGGCACGGCCCTGACGTATTATTTAGCCAAGCAGCCCAGCTCATCAAACCCAAAGGTAAGAATTTGTATAAATTTACAAGATATAATCATTTTGCATGACGTAAATTAATTCGTAGCTCTTCTAAAAGTGAAAGTTTCGCCGTATCCCGATCGCGCAGAGATTTGAATCGCGGTTAAAGGCTTTGAGTGTTTATCGTGTCGCGCGCTCCCCCGATATTTCTGACGTGCTATAAGCTCACGTGCGCGAGTACTTAACACTGCTCTTTTAAATACTTATAGAACATCTGCTTTTTGAATTGAATTATGAAAATTATTCACGTTTTTAATTAATACAAATTTTAGTTCAAAAAATATTCTTTGAAATGCTTTAAAATATTTATTCTACTCAATAATTCAACTTTGAACAAGCTCGCGTAAGGCTTTTTTTCGTCTATAGGAATGGTAATAGCCATTAATAATCTCTATATCATTCAATTACACAACTTTAAGAAAAATGTTTCCTCTCGATAAATATCTTCAATATTATTTAAATTAATTATTTTAATTGATTTTTCTCTCTGTTCTTTAAAGTGGATCTTCAGTGATTGTACTTTTCTTTCACCTGTGGCTCCGAACGTAATGAAACTTAAAGATCATGACTGTGATACAAAAAGATGATTTTGTGTATGTTTTTAGCTTATTTTACACAATGATATTTAAGTAATGTCACAAAATATAAGAATTTTTATTAAAATATAAAGATCTTCAAAATATTTCATGCGAACTGGAATTCATACATATTCTTTAAGCCAGACTGCACAAAACTTGGAATTTTTTTAGTATAGTAATTATGCATGTACAGCAGAAATAATTCAAACATTTAATTAACAAATAAAATCATGAAAAACCTGAATTTTAAATATTAATCACAATTTAATAATTTTTATTTTAATTCTTACCGTAAATATAAATTCCAACATTTATTTTAATTGTTTTCAAGAACCTCTAAAAAAATTTTCAGAAGGATTCCTTGAAACGCCTTGCGCATGAACGATTTTGAACTAATATAAATACTTTTATTCATAAACAGCATTTTTGTTAAGAAAAACATTTATAGATTATCATAAAATAGCAAATTCTAAAGTAAACAAACATTTTTAGTGAAAAATGATTATCGTATGTTTTAGATTAATGATAAATTTAGCATTTAGAGCAAACAAAAATTTTTCGATTTTTGATGAAATATCACTGGAAATCCAACTTAATTTCTCGATTCTTTTTGATCTTTTATTAAATCAACGATTCACAGTTTTTATATCGCTCAATTATTTGATTTTTATAATACTCAATCATTATGGTAATCAGTATATATTGTTATAATTGGTGGGGCACAGTATGTTCGCACAGTCGATCTTTAACCTAAGACGTCGTCTTCGCGCGAGAAAAATAGAACAACGGAACAGACCTCTTCGGACTTTTTTTGATACGCAACAGCTGTTCTCTTATACATGGATTTAGATAGGCCAATGGCGCTGCCCACGGGTCCATCTCTCTTCTTATAAGGGACTAGGGGATCATTTGCGCGCGTAAACGCGCGCGTTGGTTTTGTGGTATATGAACTTTAAATGTATTATGTGTAGTAGGTTAATGTATATTAATTTATTAATATTATTCTTTAAATAATTATTTTGTACAAATTAAATATATTAAATATATTTTTATTAAATTGATGGTTATTAAATAAAACTGATAATTTAAAAAATTTTATTGTATCAGACGTTGCAAGTATAGAAGCACTGCGCATATGCTCGACGACACAATAATCACTCTACAGTTCTTATATCACTAAAAACTTTGTATTAACTCTTTATTTATTTTTCAAAAATTCGATTAAAATAAAATTAAATTTTTTTTCTTTACTCTTTATTCTCTTTGATTCTCTCTTTAAGTATTTTGATAATTCAATTATTTACAGCTTTAACATTATCTAAAATTTAACTGAAGGAAAAAACATTCTCACAAATTCTTTAAAATATTATAAATTAATTAATACTATAAATTAATTTGTCTCTGTTCTTTGATTTCTCGATTCTCTGCTCATTTAAATACTTGTCTTTCTTGAATTGAATTATGAAAATTATTCAGGTTTCAAATTAATACTAATTTTACTTCAAAACATTTTCTTTGAAATCCTTTAAAATCTTTATTCTACTCAATAATTCAACTTTAAACAAGCTCGTATAAGGCTCTTTTTCGTCTATAGGAAAGGTAATAGCCATTAACAATCTCTATATTATTCAATTGCCCAACTTTAAGAAAAATATTTCCTCTCAATAAATATCTTAAATATTATTTAAATTAATTTGTCTCTCTGTTCTTTAATTTCTCGATTCTTTTAGCGGAAAAGCAGTGAAGTGAACCCACTTTCCTCTGAAACAGTTCACGCGGTGACACTGCCTTTGATCTCTACAATTCTTATATCACTAAAAACTTTGTATTAACTCTTTATTTATTTTTCAAAAATTCAATTAAAATAAAACTAAAATTTTTTTTCTTTACTCTGTCTTCTCTTTTATTCTCTCTTTAAGTATTTTGATAATTCAATTATTCACAGCTTTTACATTATTTAAAATTTCACTGAAGAAAAAAAAATTCTCACAATGATATGTTGAGGTCAGCTATGGCAGATCTTCAAACAAGCGCAACTTCGTTTGTCCATTGAAAATGATAACGTCGTTAATTGTCAGTTCCAGGCTTTAATGAAAAACGTAATTGTAACCCTTGAGGTGAATCGAGATCTTGTTTTTTTAGTTCTTGACCCCAGAGCGTCTATTACCAAAATTAACAATATTAGCATTAAAAGATGCAAAGGAAAATAAATTATTAAACCAACGAACAGGTTTTCTTATGATTATATGATCGCAAGATTAACAATTTCATTAATGCGTAGATTACATGTAATAGAAAAGTCTTTTCTGTGATAAGAACGATCATGATTAATTATTTCGTTTAGATACATAAATTAGAAGCAACACTAAGTTGACTACGTCTTTCTAACTTTTCCGTTTTTTTGCATAAAACTTATGATTAGCCATTCTTTTCCTTTGAAGTTTAATTTTTTTTGCTTCTATTATCTCATCCTCTGTTTTATTCTTTTTTTTGAGGCATGAGGCTCAAAAACTTCTACAGACACTTTCTCTCTCACTTTTGAAAAATACATTTGAAATAATAACGTAACATGTCATTAACGTGTCATTAACGTGTCATTAACAACCCCTCCTATGCCAATCTTATGGACAAAATTAATCACATCTGTAGTATTTTCCAAATAAATTATGTTTTCTTGTACCTTAAATAACAAAAAGCCATCATCGGTTACCCTCAAATCGGTCTTTTTTATGTGGTCCATTTTTTAAAATAAAAAACACCACTTTTGGAAGAATGACCGATATATATTGTATAACGTTTTCCCTTTTTGTTTATAAAAATATTACAATTTGACCTTCTTGTAAAAATGTAGAACTGTATAAGATTTTAAAATATATTTACACCTTTAGACATTATACCTCAGAACAAATTTTAAAATGATTGCAATTTTACCTACTATATCGCAATAATTTGAGTTTCGCCTTTAAAATATACGCCTAAAAAGTCCACCTGTAAGCGCGCGTTCGTTTTGTGGAATATGTAATTCAAGTACTATATGTATATATAATATATATTGTATTCGTGTAATTATTTGCAATGTAAGTTAATGAATATTGATTCAATAATGTATAGTTATTTTGTACAAATAAAGATACTAAATATATTTTTATTAAATTGATAATTATTAAATAAAACTGATAATTCTAGAAATTTGACTGTATCAGACGTTGCAAGTATAGAAGCACTGCGCATAAAAATTAAAGTAAAATTTTTTTCTTTACTCTGTATTTTCTTCATTTTATTCTCTCTTTAATAAGTATTTTGATAATTCAATTATTAACAACTTTTATATTATCTAAAATTTAACTGAAGAAAAAAAATATTCTCTTAAATTCTTTAAAATACTTCTTGCATAGATTTTTTCTCTGTAAATTATATGACTAGTATTCAAATATACAAATTTTGTCCAGGTATATAGCAAAATAAATTGATTTGTATCTGTGTTGTTTAATTTATCGACTTTCTGCTCTTTTAAATACTTATAGAACATCTGCTTTTTGAGTAGAATTATGAAAATTATTCACGTTTTTAATTAATACAAACTTTACTTCAAAAAATATTCTTTGAAATGCTTTAAAATATTAATTCTACTCAATAATTCAACTTTGAACAAGCTCGCCTAAGGCTTTTTTTCGTCTATAGGAATGGTAATAGCCATTAATAATCTCTATATCATTCAATTACACAACTTTAAGAAAAATGTTTCCTCTCGATAAATATCTTCAATATTATTTAAATTAATTATTTTAATTGATTTTTCTCTCTGTTCTTTAAAGTGGATCTTCAGTGATTGTACTTTTCTTTCACCTGTGGCTCCGAACGTAATGAAACTTAAAGATCATGACTGTGATACAAAAAGATGATTTTGTGTATGTTTTTAGCTTATTTTACACAATGATATTTAAGTAATGTCAGAAAATATAAGAATTTTTGTTAAAATCTAAAGATTTTCAAAATATTTCATGCGAACTGGAATTCATACATATTCTTTAAGCCAGACTGCACAAAACTTGGAATTTTTTTAGTATAGTAATTATGCATGTACAGCAGAAATAATTCAAACATTTAATCAACAAATAAAATCATGAAAAACATGAATTTTAAATATTAATCACAATTTAATAATTTTTATTTTAATTCTTACCGTAAATATAAATTCCAACATTTATTTTAATTGTTTTCAAGAACCTCTAAAAAAATTTTCAGAAGGATTCCTTGAAACGCCTTGCGCATGAACGATTTTGAACTAATATAAATACTTTTATTCATAAACAGCATTTTTGTTAAGAAAAACATTTATAGATTATCATAAAATGGCAAATTCTAAAGTAAACAAACATTTTTAGTGAAAAATGATTATCGTGAGCAAACAAAAATTTTTCGATTTTTGATGAAATATCACTGGAAATCCAACTTAATTTCTCGATTCTTTTTGATCTTTTATTTAAATAGATTAAATATATTTTTATTTAATTGATGATTATTAAATAAAACTGATAATTTAAGAAATTTTACTGTATCAGAAGTTGCAAATATAGAAGTACTGCGCATATGCTCGAAGACACAATAATCACTCTACAGTTCTTATATCACTCAAAACTTTGTATTAACTCTTTATTTATTTTTATAAAATTCGATTAAAATAAAACTAACTTTACTCTGTATTCTCTTTTATTCTCTCTTAGCTTTGTATTAATTCTTTATTTATTTTTCAAAAAATTGATTAAAATAAAATTAAAATTTTTTTTCTTTACTCTGTATTCTCTTTTATTCTCTCTTTAAGTATTTTGATAATTCAATTATTCACAGCTATAACAGTATCTAAAATTTAACTGAAGAAAAAAAATTCTCACAAATTCTTTAAAATATTATAAATTGAATAATACTGTTACGTGTGAGGGGTGGGTACAAGGAGTAGTCAGTCTTGCAGTACCTTAAGCTTTATTTAGGAATTAGGAGAGAGCTCTGCTCTGGTCTACGGTCGCCGGAGTTCTGCCTGCGAAGCCTCCGATGCGACGGGTCGGAGGCTGCAGTCTTCAGCACAAAGTGCAAGCTTGCACTTTGTGCGTGAGAACGCTCCGGCTCTCGCGCTCCCGCGCGAGGTGCTACCTGAGCTTAGCCGGAGGTCACCCGAGCCCGAAAGCTCGTACGTGACACGTCCAGCGTCGCGAGGGCAGCGTCCTCGCACCCCAAAAAAACGGGACGAGCGGTGCGGCGCGTGGCCGAAGCGCGCAGGTGTGGGTGTTTGTGTGTGTGGATATTGGCGAGCGTAGCTCGCGCGCGGGTTTCGCGCTCTTCCGTTTTCTTTTTGTTTTTCTTTTTACTTAGTTGATGTGTGTGTGTGTGTGTGTGTGTGTGGATGCCAGCGAGCGTAGCTCGCGCGCGGATTTCGCGCGCTTGTGTTTTTTTTCCTTTTTTTTGAATCTTGATGTGTGTGTGTGTGCATGTGTGTGTACGCATGTCCCTTTGAAGCAGCCGCTGCTGCTTTCACATTTGGCGCAGAGCAGGCTTTCTTTATTTATAAAAATTGTACTTTGTTGTTTTACTTAATTATTTAAGATACATATTGTTTATGCTTAATTTACCTTATTCTAATGCTACTTATTAGCATGTACAGGGATTTACTTGTAGAGAAGAACAAAAAAATTGTATAAAATTGTTTATAAAACTGTATTACTCTACGCTTAGACCTAATTGTGTGTCCTGACGATAGGCCACGCAGCTTGGGTTTTGCTATTCCCTATTTATTAATTCGTTTTATTTCTCGCTCGCCGTGCGTCGTTCGCTGCGAGTCTGCTTGCTGCACGCGCGGCTAATCGCTTACTTAGCGCGCCCTTATCGCCCCTTTGCTTTGTCGCAGCATCCGGCGGCGACGCTCGATTCTCCTCGCTAATCGCATTCCGATGCGCTACAATCGGCTTTGCTCTCGCACTGGTCGTCAGTGCGTTCCTGGCAGCCTTGCCGGTTTCATCTCCGCGCCCGCACCTCGTTATTTTCTTTTGATTTTCCGCGTGACTGCTGGACGCGAGTTTTTGTGTTGTGCGGGTTTTTGTGGGTGTGTGTGCAACATGACCGACGCCCCGAAATTTAAGGCCGGCGATCAGCCGCGGCATCGTGGGGGACGGAGGAAGACGGCCGCCGCGGCGACGGCTGCTCTTGCCATGCAAGATGGAGCCGTCTTGTTGGCGCCACTAGGACCGGATGGCGTCGACCCTATCCCGGGCTCCCTCTCGCATGGCAACGGGTACGCGTGTGTGACCAACGCGACCCCCAACTACGAGCTGCGCGGGCGGGTGGGCCAGGAGGTGATCGTCTGCCGTCGCTGCGTTACTGTAAGTTTGTTTTGGTTTTTTTTGGATGGTCTCTCTCTCCCTCACTCTCTCTCTCTCTCTCTCTCTCTCTCTCTCTCTCTCTCTCCGCGTCGCGGCTCGCGCGGCTGTCGCTTGAAATCGCGAGTCGCGCGGACTCCGCGGAAATTTTCCTCGCGCCTGTACGCGCTTCCGGGTCTATAAAAAAAAATTTTCTGCGCTATATGCGCAATTTCGAATTTTAATTAAAAAAAATTTTCTTGCGCTATATGCGCTATTCCCAATTTAATTTGAAAGGAAAAATTTTTTTGTGCTATATGCGCAATTCTAAATTTGATTTGGAGAAGAAGAAAAAAAAAATTTCTTGCGCTATATGCGCAATTCCGAATTTAATTTTCTTTTAAAAAAATTTCTTGCGCTATATGCGCAATTCTGAATTTAATTCCTTCAAAAAAATTTCTTGCGCTATATGCGCAATTCTGAATTTAATTTTCTTTTAAAAAAATTTCTTGCCCTATATGCGCAATTCTGAATTTAATTCCTTTAAAAAAATTTCTTGCGCTATATGCGCAATTCTAAATTTAATTCCTTTAAAAAAATTTCTTGCGCTATATGCGCAATTTCGAATTTTAATTAAAAAAAATTTTCTTGCGCTATATGCGCTATTCCCAATTTAATTTGAAAGGAAAAATTTTTTTGTGCTATATGCGCAATTCTAAATTTAATTCCTTCAAAAAAATTTCTTGCGCTATATGCGCAATTCTGAATTTAATTTTCTTTTTAAAAAAAAATTTCTGCGCGTACGTATGCGCGGTCTTGCGTAAATTTAAAATAAAATTTATTTTTCTCTATTTTTGAGTATATTCGGAAAGAAAGCGTTTCATTCAAATATTTTGCCGTAACTTCTATCCGTCTCGTTTATCTCGTACGGGTGATTTGCAGAGAGAGATAAGGGAGAAGCGAGGGTAGGGGATGAGGAGAAGAGAAAAAAAATTGTCCTCGGTCCGTAACCTCTTTTTTTGGTTTTACGCGTAGTCTGTCAAAATGGTTTACCATTCCGTGGTCCCCGAGCGGCAGCCATTCTGGAGCAACGAGAGGTCTCCCGAGCGGCATCTTTACATGCCGCCGGGCTACGTTTATCGTTTCGGCGTCCGATGTCCGACGCATGGTTTTGTGAGTACCTGACCTTAATTTGATTTGATTTCGCGCGCCCTTGCTCCGTGTTTATTAGCCACGTTCCCGTGTTTTAGCTGGGAACTCGCCGCGTCGACGCCACAAGCTTGCCGTTGGCCGGTGCCCCCGTGGCCGTGCGCTTTAAGAGCTTTCCGCTAGGAGAGTTGCGGCTCGTCCATGAGGACGTGTGCCCCGGTGGGGAGGTGAGTTCGCGCGGTGTAACCCCCTCGTTGGGCTACTTTAGGTGTAACGCGCCTGTTCCCTGTTCGCAGCTCGTGAACACCGTAGTATCGAGGGCCGGACGCATGGGTTCCCTCATCCCCAAGGACCAACTGGCGATGAGGGATTACGACGCTACACCCATCGTCCGCTACCTCGACCTCACCGGAGGGGAAGATGGCGCCGTCTTCCAGGCTCCCGTGGACTGCCCTTGCCACGGCGTGTTCGGCTGCCTGGTGGTCCAGTTGTGGCCGTGCGCGGGCCCGTTGATCGACGCGGCGGCTTAGGCGCGGCCGCCTTATTATTCTACCTATCTTATTATTATTATTTTTTTTTTTTTACTATTTTAATAAAATCCCTCTTTGATCCTGAGGCTAAAAAGAATATAAGACGTCCTATCTATTGTAATTATTTCTATCCCTTATATTACTATTTTTGATTGAATTATATATACGTCTCGGCTGCCCGGACTCTTAATGGTCGTCGCGGAATCGAGGAGATTGCTTCCAACTCTTTTTTGTTTATTAGTCTCTGGGCCCGTTGCGGTTTGGGTGCTGCTCAGTAAGGCGGCGAGCCTGTTCGAGCGCTATGATCGACTCTTGCTGCTTAATTATGCGGTCGATTGGGTTACCTCTGCAGCGGCGATAGATGATAAATCCGCCTAATCCGAAAACTATCAGCATTGCGATCACGCTCGAGATCGACAGCCCAAATATGGAGGCACTGCTGCTCAGGTTACGCAGCTCAGATGATGTTGACCTTCGACTGGCGATCTCGCTCGCTCTCGCTGCTATCTCATGGAGCGCGGCGCCTTTTTTGAGGCTTTCTGAATTTCCGCTATGCTGCTGGTCGGTCCTGCTCGCGGCCTCAGCCTGAATTGCTTCCTTCAGCTCACTGTCGACGTTCGACGCGTTACTTAGGCTCTCGGTTATTCGCGCGGTGTCGACTCTGACCGTTTCGAACTTTGATTCGTTTAAGGCTGCTGAGATTGTACGTGACGCGGTTAGGCGTGCATTCGCCGTATGCGCGGAACAACCCGGACTGAGCTCTACGATTCCTATTCCGGAAATCGTGTCCGTAAGCTGCTCGGATCTGACGCACTGGACGTAAAGATTTTCCGGCGCCCGGGTGGCGAAAAGCCACGCGTTGGCCTTATCTAGCCTTAACCAAAAGGTGTCGCGCACCTGTCTAAAGCGTATGTCGCAGGTTGCCGGATGGCTAATCTTTTTGCCGGCGGCAATCCTGACTTCGCATGGCGTGTTCTTTCTAATTTCGCGTACCGGTTCCGGATTTACAGCTATTCGTAGCTCATCTAGCTCGCGCAGCTTTACCACGTTTTCGGCTAGGAAAGGCAGGTACGTGCGATTCAATGAGCTTACCGCGAAATAGGCTGATTCGGGCCATATGTATGCGGCCACATTTCGCATGTGCAATGAGTGTTGCATCGCCGGAATTGGCGATGCTCTAAATAGGAAGAAGTCCTGTAGATCGAGCAACGGAATGGCTACCTGATAGATTAGATAGCCTTCCGTGAACATAATTGTGATTTTTGATACCTGCATGATCGCTATGGCTGAAAATTTCTCCTCTGGGAGGGGAAATTTGGCGGTCGTGATTGAGCTTTTCACCGCCAGCATAGCTTCGCGCAGGGTTTCAGGCGGCATCATGTGTGGATGGATAACCCCCTTTACCGCGAAGAGAGCCGCATCGGTAATTGTTTCCGTGTCAGTCCGGAATTGTTCGATACTAATTCTGGCGCTGACGAGGGCGTTGAGAGTCGCAATTTCTTTGCTATTATAGGCTGATCTATTCTCGAGCACTGATGTTGCTGCCTCGAGTCTCATCACCCTCGCGTCCAGTCGCGATATTTCGCGCTCTACGATCTGCGTTTGATTCGCCAGCAGCGCGGCGGTTTCACGCGTATCATTCGCAACGGATCTGATTGCGTTTTGGATTTCAATCGCGTCATCCTCATTTAGTGTCCCGTATAGAAATTTATGTATTTTTCCGGCGAAGGGAATTATCCCAGACCACCGTCGCTTGCGTTCATGCTTTTCTACGCGATTCCCGATAGATAGCAGATTTCGCACTCGCTCTGCCTGTCGCGCGACGCCGCTCGCAGCCCTGATTATCGCGTCGTCTTCGCATTTTGGGCCGCATGCTTCTACTATTCGTCGGATGTTATCTTCGATTACCTGACCCGCCCTAAAATACAGGTTCAAGTCCACCTTCTGAACTATTTTCCATTCTGAACTGGAAGTGGCCAGGGGCGCTATTTTCTCGGTGATAAGCCCGAGGTTCCCGTCGAGCTTGTGTATCTTGCGCGAGGGTCCTCCGGGTGGCTGCACTTCCGGTACTGCTCTCGCATCGTATCCGAGCAGGATTCTGCAACATATTTTTCGCGTGCTTATTTGCGTTGTTTTTTTTTTTAATTTTATTTCGCGGTACGTCCAGCGCCGCGAAAAAAAAACGGTAAAAAAAAACGACGTTCCTTACGGGTCTTCTGTTTCGGAGTTCGCGTTTCTCGCTAGCTCGCTGGTTCGCTCGAGCTTATTTGCGTGTACTGTTTTAGTTGCTTCCTCGTTCGCGATCGTTACGTTGTTTGTTTTTCGGTTCACGTTAATGACTTCGAACGGTCCTACGTATTCGATTGCGAATTTTTTGTTCTTTGGCTCCTTTAAGAGGAAGACCAACTCGCCTTCTCGGAAATGTTTTGTGTTTATTTTGCGGTCGTAGTAATATTTTGACCTATACTTGGCCTGAATTAAATTAAGCGCGGCCGTTGTCTGTAATTGCGTCAGATTGTTTGTCACTTCGTCGATGTATTCGTTATATGACACCGTTTCGTCCGCTCGCGGGAAGCTTGAGGGCGTACGCGGTTTCATGCCAAATACGAGTTCTTGCGGCATGTATCGTGTGCTCTCGTGTACGGTGCAGTTATACGCGTGCTGGCATACGGCCGTCCACTCGTCCCAACGGTTAACTTTTTTCACATACTTCCTTAAATATTCTGTTAACGTATGGTGCATGCGTTCGATTGACCCGTTGGACTCCGGGTGGTACGCCGTAGTCGCGAATTTGTCGATGTTAAATATTCGCGCGAGCTCCTCCAGCGTGCGGTTCTGGAAATGTTTTCCCTGGTCCGTTACGATCTTTCCCGGCGGCCCGAAAACGCATATTACTTTTTCGATTAACGCTCGCGCTACCTCTCCCGCGTTTGCAAATTCTGTTGGCGTTAGAATTATATATTTGGTCAACATATCTTGAATTGACAATATATATCTGTTGCCTCGCCGCGTCGTTTCAAGCGGGCCGTAAAAGTCTAACGCTATGTGCTCGAATGGGAATGCCGGAGTGTTACTTATTAGCATCGGCAAGCGAGTTTTCACCCTTACCAGCTTGTTCGTTTGGCAGACTCTGCATCGTGCCACGAATTGCTGGACTTCCGGTCGCATGTTGCGCCAATAAAAATCGTGCGCGATTTTCGCGTAAGTTTTTGCCATACCGCGGTGACCCCCCATTGTCGACTCATGGTACTCTTTCAAGATTCTGTATCTGACGTTGGTGGCACGGGTATGTTGTTTGTCAACAACACCGCACTGATCGGCCTATTCGCGAAGCAGGAGTCGAATAACTCAATGAATGAGTTCCACTCTGTTAGCTTTAAAATCGCGAGGTCGCGAATCACGGCGAAGCTCCTGATTTCTAGCCTGGCTACGACTCTTTTCAGCGTTTTGAGACACTTGCGTAAATTCGCGCGTAAGGGTTTTTCATTCACGTGGTGTTTGGCGTAGACGCCGATGACCCTGAATCCCGCGTGTTCGTCAACGTTGACCTCGCCCAGGTTAAATTCCTGGCCGTTGAGCACTTGTAAATCCACGTAGCCCCGCTCTGCGAGTGCTTCCTGGATTTCTGTTGAGAAGAATTTGTCCGTTGTTGCCAGGTATACGAGGTTACTGTGGTACCTGAACGGATGCTGCTTATAGGATTTCAAGTGCTCAAAGGTCGGCGCCTCCTGACCCTCGGGTATTGCCCATGGCGGTTTTTCGCGTGGAGGTCTTGCCCGAGCGGTTACGTAGACGTTCAGTTTCGTGTCATTCAATGCGGCCGTTGCTGTTGGCCTCGCGCTGTCCCCCTGGCTCATTATCTCGTCGACGCTCGATTCGACATGATCAGCTGTTGCTGCTCCGTCTATGCTAGCGCGACTCGGCACGACCGACATGTGTTCGTCTGCAGATTTGCTGCTATCTGCATCCCGCTCGCTCAGCTGTTCGCCGCTGTACGCGTTCTCGTTGCTAGATTCGGGCCAGCTGAGCGCGCCGGTGGCTGCCGTCGACCCCGCGTTTACCTTGTGCGATAAGGCCTGCTGCCGTGTCAGCGCACTGCCGCTCGCCGCGCCGGGATCCTGCTCGTCGCGGTTTTCGTCATTCGCGGCGTTATCATGGTTCTCCTTCGGAGGCGGAGGTTGCACTTCAGTTCTTCTCCGTTTTGCAAGTTTGTTCCTTCCGAATATCGGCGATAGCGTTCCGCCGTGCCCGTCGTCGGATGGCGATGGCTCGTCGCGTTTAGTTGTTTCGCGTGCTCGTGGCTCGCTGGCCGATATTCGCTTGTACGGTATGAAATGCTGACCGCGTAAATTCAAATGTATAGTGCTTTCCGCGTTTTCTATTATGACGTGACAGAATATGCGTTTTTCGTCCGGCAGCTCGTAATGCACGCAAATGTTTTTACTGAACGCGTGGGCGAATAAAAATACGCAGTCGATGTTTCCGTACGCCGACTTTGATTGCAATATTTCCGCGGTCTCGTCTGGCTCACCGCAGGATTTTATCATTTCTGAGGTCGCGAGCAGTTGTCTCAGCTGTGTTGCTGATAGGTCGAGTTCCGCGGCCTTGATTAGCGAGAAAAATAGACAGTTGCCTGGTGGCTGATTTGGGATGTCGGGGTCGCGTTGAAGTCGCGCTGACGGTTCCATACATTGACTTTTTCTAATATATGTTTGGACTAAAATGTTGCCAGAGGAGGCCGAGGAGTTTATGTCGGATTCTTCGCGGCGGCGGTCGTAATTTCGGGGCACGTCCGCGAAGTCGATTCTTGGCCCTTCGTCGGCTGATTCGGACATCGGTTCGGGCTCGCTTGGTTCAGCTGCTAAATTCGCGTCCGGCGTGTTCTGCGCGAGCGATTGCGCGGCGGCAGCGTTGCTACTGACCTTCGGCGGAGGCTTCGTTATCTCGGCCGGAGTCGCGTTGCTCCTGGCGTTCGTCGTGCTCGCCTGGCTTCTCTGTGCGGACTCACTGCTCTGCACGACTGCGGCACTGCTTTCTTGCGCCGACGATCGCGTTTGTTCGACTAGCTCGATGCGTAATCCCCTCTTTTTGCCGATCTTGTGGCTTGCTAAATTTACGCCTAGCTTTTTCCCTTCGATTTGTTTTTCCACGACCAAGTTATCATGAGCTCGGGTTTTTCGTCTCGCTCGTGGGCCTCAAGTGGCTTGGGCGGTGACTTCGCCGAGTCTTCGGAGCTTGCGCTGACTATGCTAAGTTGGGACGGTACGAATTTACCCGGTCTTTTTATAGGTATAAAGTATGACTGCAGCGGCTCGAGCTCGACTGCGGTCTTACCGGATGGTGGGGGTCTCTCATCGACCGAGCTATCGCTGTCGGTAGCGGGTGTGTATATTTTTGGGGTCTGCCGGCTACGCAACGATCGGCCTGAATCCTTCCCCAGGGGGTCTATATTTCTCATGAACTGCCAAGCCCCCGGGGGCAATACGATGTCCGTGGGCTGTCCCGAATCGACTACTGAGTCGTCGGCCGCGGTTCTCGCCTGGAGCTCTCGCTCTCTCGTCGTGGTAGTCCCGCTTAAACTTGGCGTTTCCCCTTTAGAGCCGGCCGCCAGCGCGTACGCCTCTATTGAACGCGTTAGTATTATTTTTATTCGCCCTTCTTCGCCAAGGCTTAGCTGATAGCGGTACTGCTCGACGCGCTGCAGTGTCGTGTTTGTAAGTATGCATCGCGTATCTATTGAGTCTGCGTAAGCGAGTCTGTACGTGCGGTTTTGTTTTTCGACTCTCGAGTACCAGCGCACTCGGATCATCTCGTCGTCATTGTATATGTCTTGCAGCGCTCGGCACAAATAGAAACCGTCGCGATCGTTTCTCACGGCTAAGACTTCGTTTTTCGCGTATATACGCGCGCGTCTCGCGTGTCTCTTTTGCAGCGGCTGTGCTCTTTTCGTCGAATCGGAGTCGGACGACGTCTGCCTTATCTTCGCGCTTCTGCTTGCTTCGCGTTTTTTCGTTGCCCGTACTCGGAATATTCTCCCCGGCGGAGCTCCAGCGTCTTCATCGGGGCTCGCATTAATCTGTTCGTCAGCTAGCTGATATAGCTTTTCTCGCGGCATATTCGGATCTATTTCGCCGGACTGGATTACCGGGTTTCGTGAGAGCGCGTCTGCGTTTACGTTTTTCTTACCGGGCCGGTATACTATGTCAAAATCGTAGCCGATAAGAGCCGCTTTCAACCGGTTGAATCGCACGTCGGGTTTCCTCGTAGTATGTATATGTTTGAGAGCTTCGTGATCCGTTACCACTGTGAAACGTCTGCCGTATAAGTAGCAACGAAACTGCTCTTTCGCGAACACGATAGCTAGCAATTCTTTATCGTATGTTGGATATTTTAGCTCGCTGCCTTTGAGACAACGAGAGGCGAACGCGCATGGCTGGTCTTCCCCCAACTTGCCCTGGCTCAAAATGACACCCAATGCGAAATCGCTGCTATCAGCTGTCACTATGAATGGTTTATTTAAATCGGGGGCCTTTAATACCGGCTCAGTTGACAAAATTTTCTTTAGGTCTGCGAACGCTACCTCCTGTTTTTCCGACCACTCGAACGTCTCGCTCTCTTTCGCCACGTCGTATAGCGGTTTCGCTATTTTCGCGAAATCTTTCACGAACCGGCGGTAGTAGCTGAATAGACCCATGACTTGCCTTACTTTTGTCGCATCTGTCGGTGCCGGGTAGTTGACCATTGCGTGTATTTTCGCCGGGTCTGTTTTCACGAACCCGCCGCCGACGATGTGTCCGAGCACATGGGCCTCTTTTTTTAGAAACTGACATTTTTTGGGCTCGACAGTCAAGTTCGCCTCGAGCAGGCGGTCAAGGACGCGGCGCAAGCGATTGCGGTGTTCGTCGAGCGTTTCGCTGAACACCATTAAATCGTCTAGGTAAATTTCTACCTCGTTCCCTTGTAAGCCGCGCATCGCGAGTGACATGGCGCGGGTAAAGGTAATGGTCGCTTTCTTGAGGCCCATGGCCATACGGTTAAACTGGAGGAGCTGATTTCCCGATTTCCCGTCGGGCGCGTAAAATGCGGTTAAGTGCGCGGATTCGGGGTCCATCTCGATTTGATGGTAGCCTTGTTTTAAATCCATAACCGTGATGTAATTCGCGGAGGCGAGGTTCTCGAGGATATCACTCATAAATGGGAGAGGGTGACAACTTCCCTCGGTCTCCTCGTTTAACCGCCGAAAATCCGTCACCAGTCGGAATCGCTTGTTCCCCTGCGCGTCGGGTTTTTTGGGAACAATCCACAAGGCTGAGGAATAGTTGGAGTTTGACGGCTCAACTATTCCTTGTTCGCGCAGTTTCTCTAGCTCGATTGCCATCTGTTCTTTATCGCGGGTGGGAATCGGAAACGACCGCAATGTATCGGCTTGTTCGATTTTAATACGATTTTGTGCCTCAGTAATTGTGTTGCGGCCAGTGGCTCGCCATCGAGCCCGAATACTCCCGCGTACTCGTCCACGACCTCGCGAATGTACTGTCTTTCTTCTTCGTTACAGCCTTCGAGGTCGGCGAGTTCCATTATTTTCGCGACTCTATCGCGCCTTGCCGCGTCGTCGCGTTGCAACTCGTCGTTGCGGGATCGCACTTCTTTGTATTCTCGCATTTGGACTTGAATGCGCGGCGTATATTCGCGGTTTGTCCCGCGGCCTCCTCGTCCGAGCCGTCCCCGTCGGCTTGGTCTTGGGGCTCCGATCGATAACCTCGCATTCCATGAGTTCTACCGTTGGACTCGGGATCGTGACCGCGGCGTTGCCA
>JACCIB010001757.1:0-21484 GCA_018906965.1 Philotrypesis tridentata | reverse complement strand
TTCTTCGTGGCGCACATCCTTCTTTTTCCGATCGCTTGTCGAGCGATGGGGCGAGAAGAGATTGCGAGGAAGATAACGCCGAGGGAGAACCAAGTTTCGATCAATGCCCGAGTTTTCTGTCGAGGCGCGTCTTTATAACTCCAATATATATAGAGCACTGTAGGTATAAAACGTACGTGTATAGATTTCTCGGTCTTGTCAATGCTGTGCATCTGAAGAAATTCGCGCGTAAATAGCACAGGATTTAATGGCACTTTCGTGAGCTCGGCCCATTATCTTATCGAGTATTAATGGCTTATCATTGCGCGTTGCGTTATTTCTGTATTCTGTATATATTAGTCGATTTTATGACAACGTCTGTTCTATCCTTTACACTTACACTAAAACTTTTGCAATAAAAAAAAAAAAATTTATAACGTCAAAAAAAAAATATTATTCCTACTCACCTTTAATAATGCGTTTATTAACGAATTAAAAAAATCCGACAATCGTACATTAATTATGTATGTAAAATATAAAATTTAAATTGATAGATAACTTTGACGAGTTTTTGCTCATATAGATAATAATTCCATTATAGAAGATGATTCAACGAATGAACGTAGTTATAGCACTTCCATTTGAGTAGTGGTAGTAAAAGGGTCCTCTAAAAAAGATATTTCGTTGGATTTTTATTCTACAACTATATTACATCGCACAGATGCATTTACGGCGTTACCAACCAAAATTCAGTGAGTGCACCGCATATAATGAAACAATAGTACAGAGAAATATTAAATTTCTTCTTCGGAGATTTCCCTCCTACAGTCTGTTTATAAACCAAGTAGTTGATATTCAACTCTGCTAGATGATTTGCCAGAGAATCCAAAGTAACGCGTGTATTTTCATTTCACCGCCCAAGAGTCGACCAGAGAAAAGTTAATTAAATTCATTTAGCTGATATGAGAGGGAGACAGTATGAATTCCTTGCTCGAATGAAGAAATAGTTTTTAATTTCAACAATAAAAGTTGTTGTTTGCTCTCTACAACGCATCCTTTACAATACTAGAATGGCTATATATTAAATTAAATTGTTTCGAGATACTCTAATTGCAACTTTCAATCATGTTTTCACGTAAAAAGCTACTGCGTAGCCGACCCTTCGCCCTAATCTTCAGCGTCTCCCGCGTTTCCCCTCGCCGCCCCCCCACTGGCTTGTTTTTTACCCCCCTTTCCCACCTCGCCCGTCTGCTACCGTCCCGCCGCGTTTATGTTGGTATCATATAATTTATCGTCGAATAAAGAAAGAACAACACAATTTTCCTTGCTCTCTAAACTTCGTAAAATGTTATAAGGTAATTTTTTTTTAACGCACGTCAACGTGTAACGTAATTTATTACACAATTAAGTTTTTATATATCATTCGTTACAAACGAATCCTCGTCTATACTATATACGTGTACACGTCACAGCGGGAAATTTTCAATTGACTTTCAGAGCCTCTCTCTCACTCACTCTCTTGCAAAACAAAATTCAAGAGTCACTTCCAACTAATAAGCCATAAGCAAGTCCCAAGGCTTCCAAGTCACTCGAAGCTTAATCCAGCTTTTCCGGCCACTTTCCCGCGCGCAGCGCCTCGCTCCAAACAGGTTTTCAGCCCGCGCGACTCGCGTCTCCCGGCTTATCGTACACGTCCTCAACGTTATCTCCGATATCAATCACAGAGCTTCAACTCCACCAAGCAGCAGCACAGCAACCACCCTAACAGATAAGGCGTTCCAAAGTGTTGGACACACTAGCTGCGCACATTAGGAAAGCAAAGCAGGCTCGCAGGCACCCCCTCAACCAGCATCGCAAGCAATATAAACTTAGCGGGTTGGCGCGCCCGACACAAGCGGATCCCGACGATATGGAAACTCGCGGCTGTCGCCAGCCGAGAGGGAATTCCAAGTAGCCGCGCGCGGAGAGCGCAAAGGTGCGCGATTTTCACGTCTGTCATGAAACCAGGCAGCTATCCACTCTCTCCTCTGTCTCATATATATATACGTATATACCTAATATGCTCGCAAGAGCTTTCCAGAACTCCTAACTGTAATTGCCTCTCGGGTTGCATACGTAATATTAGAGAGAGAGAGAGAGGGGCCGAGCTGCGCGGAGCGCCCCCTGTAATTCGTTATCTCGCGAAAGAGAGTAGGGGGCGCCACCGCCGCGCTCAAGGTTATACCTAGTGCCTTATACGTATAAGGATCAAATCGCCGGGGGAATGAATTATCGCGCGGGCATGCGCGACTGTCTAATAAGTATGCGCTCTGGAGCGGAATCTCCTCTTGGGAGGAAAAGAACGAAGGAGGAGATTGCACGGATAGCTTCGTGGGCGCCGCGCCAACTCTCTGCACTGTGTGATAGAGAAAGAAATATATCGCACCTCGCGGAGGGCCGAGGTGTATCATCAAGCTTTTAGCACATGTCGAGGGATTAATTGCGGCTTCGTGTCGGTGTATGCTCCGGGATGTGGTGTGCTACTGCGGGTGTGCGAACTGGTTTGTTTTCGAGAGAGCGACTTTTGAGCACTTTGCTGCGCCTGGTTTTATGCAAGGGTTGGACGCGAGTCTAGTGGAACAGGCGAGCGAAATTATCTTTTCAAATAATAATTCACGGGATGTTAAAGTGATTCCTCTGCGATTGGCGAATGAATACTTAAAATGTAGTTCTCTTCTGATCTGGATAAGAAAGCTTCTGATTTATATTGAAAAACTCTTCTGTATCGTGAGTATTAGTAAATATTAAAATCATGAAATTCGTTGAATTTCACTCTGTGATGTATAGCAAAGGATGAATGAATGACTAATTTATGTAACTATAATGACATTCGACAGAGAAGATCTGACACAGTAATGCATGGAATTGAAATTAATTTCCACCCAATTTCGATAATGCATCTCCATGAAGCACAACGATTTTTCGTGAGTAATCTACATCACTTCGAAAATAGCATCACCGGTGCGAATCGATACTTCGTGCGAAATTGATGTCGCATTATCAGGAATCCGAGTTGGGTGAAAATCAAGTCTGTCGCGATATAAGTCAGCCTAGGCTTTGCATCCCCGTCACGAGAATCCCATTCCATTGAGACTCGCAGTTCTTATTGCTCTGATAAAATCCCACCTTATATATTCCGAGCTGTAATGAGGCAAATGATGAAGCGCTCAAGTGCCCACCAGTTGCGCCTCGTTCCTCTCGTATTGACCCGGAGATCGTTTCTGAGTCTGATATTGCCAATGATATGTATAGATTTGGGTTAGTTATACAAATAAGAATGTTTCATTGATGCTTTCAACTGTCTAAACTGACTATACGTTATAAGATAATTTTTTGTACTCTTACAAAATTAGAAAGATTTTTCTGTAATTAATGTTTAATGAAAAATTCTAGCTTATTGAGATTGGGAGTAGAAACGAGATTAGTCTTTAAAAGAGAATTTTTCGTGCTTCTACTTTTATAATATCTAGAGCTGCAAGTAAATTTATAAAAATTTACGAGCTGGCGTATATGGGTCGCGCAGCCCTTAAAGCTGTATACGTATATACGGACGTACCAATTCAATTTATCTGTATAAATCGTTTGAGACGTCAATGGAACTCACAGCTGGAAATGGTTATCGAGAAAGAATCTTTATTACCATTTAAAGTAGCAATAAGATTATTTTGTCCAAGAAGTATTGTTATTTTTATGCTTATATTAACTGTAAGGTACAGGTCAATTTGAAAATACGTTCAATTCATTTCATTTTTTTGCAATATCCATTTTTAAATTCGAGTTTAACGTATAATCTTATTTATTTTTCCAAATTATTATTTTACTACGATTATTTAGCTAAAAGGGAAATTCCCCCCCCCCGCCCCATAAAACCTTAATTATAAGAAATAAAGAATAAATGACAGAAGGTCTGCGTGAATTATTGAAATGCGCGTTCTGCACTATTTATTGATCATCATACTAAATAAAGCACCTATACTGCCAAGCATCATGTTGACTCGTTAATTCTTAAATCACGGTCGAGAAGAAACTACACGTGCCGCCGGGCTTTTCCATAAAACACCTTATCAATACTCAATCTCTTACGATTCTCGGGATTTCCCGCTAATCCCTATCGTTCCCCTATATCCGTACGACCGTAAAACAAATTTTTACACGCGACCCAAATTCTTTTGGACATTGCGAACGGTGCACGGAATTTTTTTCGCACTGCAGTCGACGGCTCGTCGAAAAACATCCTCTAATCAGCGCTGTACGAGCTGTTGCGCTGCAATGAAAAAAAAGGGAAAAAAAAATGCTCCGCGTCGTATTTCCTCCGACTCGGCAATCCATATACCCCCCTCGTATCAGCGATTGAAAAAAAAATTCGTTTTCCAACTCGCCGACACTGATCGAATTTGGCGCGGCTACATCTCTACGTAAACCGTATTCCTCTTCCGGTCTGTCGGAGCTACACGTTATCATTCGGCAAAAGTCGATATTGACAGGAATCTACGGACAAGTAGATATTTAGCGATATTGATGTTTGTGCTGCTGTGTGTGTGTGTGTGTATTTTTGTGATTGATTCGATCTGGTGAGAAAGAGACGCTGCTGCCGCGGATAATTTGCGCGAAAGGTCAATGGTGTGTAACTGATTGATTGAAATCACTTTCTTTTTAATTGAAAGCCGATCCGTTATGCTCTGTATATCGAGCGTAAAACTTTTGACGGATTTGTTGGATTTGTTTTTTCTTTTTTTTTTGTCGTGTGAAGGGCCATTCGATCTAGCTAGAATGTATCGGTACAGTGTGTATATAGGTATACGCGTATACATATGAATAATTGAGTTGCCGCTCTGAACTAAAACACGTTAGAAAATTGATTAAGAGAAAAGTAGAGAGCCGACGTGGAGGCGCGTGCTTCAGAAGATCGATAGAACTGCACCTGGTGAGCGATGATAGTTGTTTTCAGCTATCGGAAAACAATTACTTTGGAGGAGGGACAATGTTTAATTATAGAAATTTTGAGCGAACTAAAGGAATTTAAATATGTTTCATTGTAGAAATTAGAATGCAGTTTTGGTAAAAATTTACTGTTTGTACTTTTTTCTTCGTCAACTGTTCACGCGCAGGTATACTTGTACATAGTACGTCGAAAGCTCGATAAAATCGAGAAAGAAACACGCACAGATCGTATAAAATTTCAAAAAAAATTTTATTGCTCTTTCTCTAACTGCGGCTATCCAGAGAGGTGTAAAATTGTCGCGTGGTTGATAGGACAACGGGGGAGTTAGGAGAAAACTTGTTGCCGATGAGTATAGGTGTCACGAAAGCGATAAATGTAACGCGAAGCCGCCTTTGTTCTCGAAATTCAGTGTGAACGCTTAACTATTTCTCGGAAACTGTTTCCAGGATATACGTGCAGAGATTTTGTAAAGCAATCGTTTTAAGGTGAACCGTTACTTCGAGCTTGAAACTTGCAGTGGAAACTGGCTAGATTAGTCTTTACTCCAAGTTTTGCAGTTTAGAAATAGATATATTATATACTGCAATGTTGTCTGTATGTGCAATTCTGCATAAAAACAAATAATAGTTATGTTAGAAAGATATACGGTGGGAGTATAAAAAAAATGCTTAATATCGTGTTCAATTTCCTGAAAATAATGGAGGTCCGTTTACTCCAGAGCGTAATTTCTAAAACAAAGCAACCGAAAGGATTTCACAATTTTTGTGAATTCACATTATGCTCCTATCCGTTTATACAAAGATTTTTCTAGAATTATATTATCTGCTTTTATGCCCGTTCATTTCTTGTTATATAATTCTGGATTTTATATATGAATACGATTTTCAATTTCCCGATGGAAACATTGTTCATTCTGTTTTACAATTCCGGGAAAAACAGCCACATGAAAGCTCAGCGTTCAGATAATAACATTCTTCTATTATTCGAAAATTCAAACATTATAACCATCATAAAATGTCATCTCTATAATATTTATTCAGAACTAAGTAGCCATTGATTAAGGTGGATTTCTATTGGAAGTTTTTATTTTTTTTAAATCTGTTTCTTCGTGCACACAATCAAACTTTATAATCTTGATTGTGATTATAAAAGTATTTCTATAAATGTGATATGATTGTAAATAATGTGTTACAAAATGAAAATTTTAAATAGTCCTAAATATTTTCAAGATGGTATTAAAAATATATCGGAAGTTTTGTATTTATGCATAAAAAAAGTAGATTGGTGTATTTTGAAAGAAACTTTTTTTTTAACAAAAATAACTCGAGAAAATTCAGAAAAAAGTACCATTTTTCGTCGAAAAATCATTAACATCCAACGGCACTTTTCAAATTAATAACAGAAAAAAAAATCGTTCGAATTTTCCAGGAGAGCCGTAGTCAAGGTAACATGTTCCCAAGATCATGATGCTGCATCGTAGTACGTCGTCCCGGCGTCGACGGGCGTCGCGCAGCGTCGCGAATCCGTCTCAACCGGCTGGTCAACCGGCACCCCGTAGTAGGCGGGCATCGGTCGCCTCGACCGAACCTGCCTCGGAAGCGCTTCTCGGCGCGCAAATTTCCGGTGGATTGCTCGCTGGTATGCAGGGAATGGAGAGGCAGAGGTCCCCGAGGGGCAGCTGTGTGCCCAACATAGCCCTCAACACCGAGGACGAGACACAGGAGGAGGTGAGTTTCTTCCCAGTTTTCATTTCACGATAATTTGTTTGAGCCCTGGTAGAAATATTCGGGTAATGGTGAAGCTGAAAATAAAAATGTTCCGAACACTTAGATTGCGTACAGCGTAAAGAAGAATTTTATATACGTGAAAGTTTGAACGAGGTGTAACAGCACGAGAATTAAAGCAACGAGTATAAATAGGACTCTTCATCGATAAAAATATTACGAGAAAAACCTTGATTAGCCAACACGCAACAAGTAGGGAAATCAAGGCAAAATGTTATGATTAGGAACTACATTTAATTAACTATATGTAATCAAACCGGATCAGGAGCGTAGATCAGTCAAAATCAGTACGTAAGAATTTAACCTTGAGACAACGATTAGCAATAAAACTGAAGAAAAAAATTGAAGGAAATCATTGGTTGATTCAGGAAAAATATACAGGTGTCATAATCCTAATTCTAATTACAACTAAGATCACGCAAACCCAGGTGTGTCGTGTCAGGAAGAAGGAATCGATTTCCCTAAAGATCGACGTGTGTAAAAATAAGTACCGAGAAGTGGAGAGGACACTTGATCCACCGCCGCGAACACGGATAAGTCGAATCCGTATAAATAGATTTGTGCCAATACTCTACTACGGAGAAAGGAAAGAGAAGGGGAAGAGATAGAGAAAAGACGCCCACGGCTCCGACTTTGCGGAAAAGTCAAAACAGAGGCAAAGGCCGTATACCGTCCCGTCAGCATCACCGCTACATTCACCTTGAGCGGTCCGCTCAGCAGGGACCTGGCCAATTCGAGATCCGAAATCTACACATCTATCCAGCAGCCACAATGTCGTCATCGAATGCCACTTGCTCTATTTAGTTATACGCGATCGCATGTTGACGCACAAGGTACTTTTCCCGTCTCTTAATATTTTAGAGTAAAACGATCAACTTCGCCTTATTACCCGGAAGCTATGACAGTATACAAGGTATAACTGAACAGAGGTTCATTCGTCAAATTACTTGCGAAATAATTACTTGCAAAATACATGAAATTGGGTAATCATTAAACTTCGAGTTCTATTCATTTTTTAACTGAACAGAGGTTCATTTGTCAAATTACTTGCAAAATAATTACTTGCAGTATATATGAAATTGGATAATCATTAAACTTCGAGTTCTATTCGAGTTCTATTCATCATGAATGAAATGTAGTGTGATGATAAAAACATTGAGAAACAAAGCATAAGGGAGTCGTAGCTAGGGGCGACCCATTACTAACAGTGCGGTATATAGAAAACTGTTGGGATCTCAATAAATACAATTAGCTACTGTAATGAAATTTGAAATTTCATCACCATGAAAAACACTCCACAAATACACGAAAATATGAAAAAACTAAGGACCCGACAGGCAGCGAAGAATAGTCGCCTACGAATTTTAAATAAGTCGGGCTCGAAGCGAATAAACAATCAATAAATCAGCTGCAGAGGAACCTAAGTATCGCCGGTAAGCAGCAATAGAAAAAAACACGATCGACCGACCGGAGTGACTCACAAACTTATTAGTGGTCTCACCGTAGCAGCAGCTGCGCTATACTTCATCACAGCCGTATGTATTCAGATATACTCACGCCCGCGGCATCTCGGACTGCGTACATAGTAACAGAATACACACGTGTCACCGAAAGCAAAAGCGAACACGCCGGCAGAAAAAGAAGAGCGAGTTCCCTTGTCTGTCATACAGATGAGCGCGCAGCCCATCCACGAAATATTATCATGCTACGCTACTAGGTAATTTATCGCAATAGAATACCATATAATATATGGAAGTAACTAACGCGGAAGGACCGAGCAAACCGGCTACGGACAACGAGGATTCCGTATCCACTGATATATGTGTCGACATATCGCCTGATGTTTGCTACCGGATAATTAATGCCGGATAATACACCAGGAGCTTGGCTTGACTGCCGAAAAAGTATGCTGGGAATAATTAAGGCAGTGAATAAAAGCAGCCTAAAAGCGATCATCACCGCATGCATGCGTTGTCTTAAAATCCAAAGTTTTTTGCATCCGGTTATCAAACCGCGAGTTCGGTTAAAGTTGTGCCGCAGTGTGTTACTTAAACATCAAGTTAAAGAACTCCTCGTAAATCGGTAGATTTCTTAAACAAATCTTATCGCGGTAAATTGTATAAAGAAATTAACTTCGAATAGCACAATTATTGGTGTGCTTCGCGCTTGTCGTGACGTAACACTACGCAAGTCCATCAATAGATAGTTTCCCTTCCTTTCAGCAATACCTATATTAGTATACCTAGTTCCTAATCGTATGGTATGCCGGCTTTTGAAGAGGAAAATTCGAAGAAAAATCAGTCGCCGTCAACAGAAGCAGTTACGTTAGGTCACGCGGCTTCCAATTTACATTTTTTTGAATATACTGATGTTGCCGAGTTTACATTACCTAAGAGCCAAGTATTTTTCTACTGCGTAGTTGGTGACGGGCATCTATGGGTGTCGAGTGCCCTTATTCTAATTTCATAATTTCGACTTTGCTCTACTCTTTTTAAAAGATTCACTATATATATCTAACGTTACAACAATAATTCTATTTTATATAACTAATAAAATAAGAACAAAACCCTTTTCGTCTGAAAAGTATGGCTTGATGTCGCTACATCGTTAACAGATTTTAATAACGCAGCAGTGATGTCGCTATGAATGAAAAGTGAGAAGTGATAAAAATTCCACTTTACGACTTTCGCTTCTGCGTGCGGATAACAAACGAAAGGCTCTCGCGCAGCGTATAAAATATATACTGATACACTGTATATCTATCCTCTTTTGACACTCAATTCCTGCTATGCTGTACTGCTTTCTTGTACGTCGCGATCTCTTGTTTATTTCTTGTAAGAGGAAAGGTACATACGTAACAAATTGGCCTGGCGAAATGTACTCGGTGAAACATTTGAAAATAGAAAACTATTTCAAGTATGTCTTACCGATAATTTAACAGAAGAGAAAATCATAGATTATATTCGTTTACTTTTGAAAATAGATAGTTCAGTTTCGAAGAATGTTCAAAGAAATTTGTAAATTAACTTTTGCACAACATAAACAAACATGTTAATAAGTAACTTTGATGTTAGGGTGTTCCACCCAGTTCAATAAAAATTTCATCAATTGTCTGTCATAAATCTATTGTAGATTGGCAGTAAATTAGAAAACTTGTAGCCATAAAACATTTCCCATATACCTGGCAGTTCGTAAATTTTATTACAGGTCTTTTGGGTTGGAAAAACGCGTCTCTACTGCTCTATAACTCGTATAGCTATTTTATTAGTGGTCATTATTAGTGTTACATTTTATCTTCAATATTTACATTTTTCACTATATTTTCTTGACTTTGTATATTAACTCTTCGGTACTCTGTAGCCTATAGAGTGTAATAAAACGCGTAAAAAATTCATTACAAAATATATACATATACTTTTCTGACAATAGAGTATCGACTCAGTTTTTACAAAAGCTTTTAAAAACGTAAGAGAGCATCTAAATTCTTTGGTATCACATGACGCAATTCAATTTACGCACGCAATAATCTTGACGTCGAGTTCTGTGTGATAGTCGATGAAATGTGGATTCGATATTGCTAGGGGAATCGATTTCATTTTACAGTAGCGTCATATAAACGGAATAAAAATTTTAGGTTGAGAGAGGTGTGCTTAATATTTTGTTACATAAAAGCCTTCGATAAAAAAAGCTCGAAGAGACAATGTCGGAAGGTTGAAACACGAGAGTGAACTGGAGTCCGATGAAAAATAAATGCAGACAGTTGCAAAGGTCCTTTTGTGCAATATGTGCTACAACTCTTCCAAGTATTTCATAAAGAGACGCAGATTTTTTCGCTAAAACTTTTACGGGCCATCCTCGGCATCGTCTGCATTCCACCAAACAAACTTTCCTTTGGCTTCAATTTTCATAAAAATGTTTCCAGCACTTTCCGATTTGTCATTCTCGTCCTTGCCTTGCATCTCACATGCTATTTTACAACTGTTTTTATCGCGCTATTCTTTTCCAGTGGAGTAAAATAATCAATATAAAAATATATTTGATACAACTAATTCTGACAGTGATCGCATACTTCCATAAAGAACAAAATTTTGTCTTTCATTTATTTGCACCAATCTAGAATAAAGTTGTAATTTTAACCGTGTAAAAATATAAAATTAATTCTAAAAAGATATTTAAATTGTGCTGTTTCACCGAGTTTCTTTAATCAAGCCGATGAGACCGAGAGTATGTGAAAATTTTACTTTAGAACGAACTTCCATCACTATATACAATAAACCGTTATATGAGCTTTAGGGGAGTCATCACAGACGTAGTCCAGGAAAATACAGTATAGGTACTCTGGATGGGAAGCATAAATAGAAAGCCATAACACGAGGAGTTTATGATCCTAATGAAATAGAACAGTTCGATGAGCGAACCTACGGCCAATGAAATGAATCAGCAGAAGATAGAACTATAGTACATGAACCCCCGGATATGTGTTCGATTAAATAGTCTGGCCATAACAAACTCAGACTCCTACTGTAAAGAAATGCATATAGAACAATATCCACAATGTTAAAAAAAATTCTCGATATCCTGACGTTTTATTGGAATTGGAAATTCCATTAGGCGTCACCGCATGTCTTTATTGTGCGTTGCATTGCAGGATCGCTCAGAAGCATCTCATTCGAATGAGAATAGCATCAAATTAGACACTAAGCAACGACTGTATGTAACAGCGTTTCCGGAGCCCTACGGAAAAAATCACCTCTATAATAGTATCATGAAAATTCGAATCATTTGAAATTCACACTGAAGACCTTTTATGTACAGCTGGAAAACAAGTTAAAGGAGATAGAACCTTAAATGAGATGGCAGTTGTAACCATTTCATTAGAATTAGCACAAGCATGTCGAGACCGTCGGTGCTTACGAAAACTAGCGCAGCTCAAATTCCTATTGTAAATGTAATGAAATATCAGTAAATATGTTACAAGGAAAAATACTGAAGAACACATGAGTGAAGAAATCAGGGAAAGCCTTCAAGACTTATCTTTAATCAGCTACGCAAACGGATTTGACCATGTTCATAAAACTGTCAAAATCAATATTTGTACTAGCAATAAAATTAAAGGTGAAAAGTTGAGAAAATCAACGTGCAAGAGTCATCATCCGATGGAAAGCGCCGAAAAACCTTACACACCTTAAACTTAACACGCTAATTACGGTAAAGATCACGGACTGAGAACAGGTGTGGCGTCGGGAAGAAGGGGACGATTTCAACAAAAAAATAGACGTGCCTAAATAAACAAACTGAACCGCAAAGCGAGCTCTTGATCTTTAGCCATCAAAAAAAGAACAAGTCAAATCAGTGTAGATAAAACTGTGTCTTATCGCTTGCACGTGTGAAAAAGTTCCAACATAGAAGGAAAAGGAACGTCAGAGTCACCGACCGCCGACTGTACAGTGTCACAAATATACATGTAGATATACACACACCGCACACACAAGGTACCTTTATCTAGTTTTTTCGAATGTGTTTTGCTTATGTATAAATAGTAACCTCGCCTTTTTAACCCCTCACTCGGTACAAAACTGTGTATACAGTAGCTAAGCAAACGATTAATTGTAAAATCAATAATTGCAGAATATATACCTTAAATTCAATAACCATCAAATATCCTTGTTTTATATTTATTTTATTGAACCATCACAAATCTCTTAAATTAAGTGTACGTTCAGACGTAACACAAAAATTGTGCAGAGAAAAGTATCTGAAATATTTCCATATAGTAAATAATTAGTTTACATATAATTAATAACAGATTTATTTTTGTTTCGCTACTTAGTAAACATTAAGTTAATACAAATTCAGAAGATTTTCTATGCTTATAAGACTATTTAAATATCTATCTACACAGTTTTAACTCAATTTGTTTGTCAAATGTCTGTAATTAGTATACATTTCTCAAATTTTCATAGAATAGTATCTAAATTTTACACAATTTTGTATAAATTTTACTAGAAGCTTTTTGCGGAGACTAAACTTAATCGACATATCCACTAATAAATGCGTATATTTTAAGTAATGTCAAATGTTTTTTACGAATTTACACAATTTTTTACTCACTTTCGCCGTGCATGTTTTGACAATTTTTAAAATAAAATTTAACAGTTTATTTTATTTTCAATAATTTAGAAAAATATTTTATATTCCTATAGGGCTGTTGAAAATTCATATTTTCGCGTTGAATTTACGATTGATTTTATTTCGCATGAAGAAGAATCTATATTCAGAAAAATTATCCGAACTATGCTGGTCTTTATATATACCGAGTGACAAAATGAGGTCACCATTTATACGTGAAAAGTCCGGGAACAAAAGGGTCTCTCGTCGAGATCTTGTAGAGAATGTTACTCTACTCGGAGATCAGAATTTTATCGTGGAGAATATTGAAAGTAGATTTTGGACAAAGTCTCAGAGTGGTTATATTAAAATTCAGTCTCGTGAAGTATATACTTGTGCGGTGAACCATCTTTAAGCCAAAAATTCTCATCGAGATGAATCAGAGGCTATAAAAGACGTAAGGTTGCTATAGCTACTAAAGAAAACCAGTGACTGCATCTTAATGTAAGGCATCTAAATAAATGAGTTTTCATTTAAAATAATTACAAAATGATTTCATGTCAGGACTCTCTTTCTGTGAAAGCAGTGATCTTATTAGCGCTCTACCTTACATAATTAATTAATCTGTTAACTAAATTTAATCAAGGGTCGAGTAAGTTTACTCTTGTTTAATTGAATTGAAATCGCCATAGGTATGAACTTGAGAGGACCTTTGAGCAGGTTAACAACTGTAATAAAACGCGTGAGTTTAATTAAGGAACAGAATAAACAAAAATTATTCTATATATAAAATCAACCGAAACAAATATCGACACATCAAATACTCGGATCGACCTTCAAAGACCACCAAAAATAGCACAATAATTTCCGTAGAGAAATCAGTCGAAAATAGTCTCGTGACGATATACGAAATTGCCCCTTGTTTACGGTATGGTGCCCAAGAGTGGACGTTAGTACGAATCTAGCGATTGACCCTGCAGTAATCAATAAACATCTCACCATAGGCTCATAAAGTAACGATTTATGGAAACACACGCGCAGATTACCCGGAAGAGCCAGCGCAGCACCAAACATTCCTCCCACCACTCATCCAATGCCTAAATACGCACCTAATCATCGCCGCTCCAAATACACGCACTTGAGGCACTTTTTTCTCTTTTTAAACTACTCCGAGTGTCATTCATACTATAGAAGCAATCAATAGAGCGCGATGTATTCCGAATCTGTTATGCTCGGTAGGCTTTGGCCGTCAATACGGTAGCTAAATTTGTACAAAGTCCTTGCTACGGGGGTGATAAACATATTAAAATATTTAATCTATTTCCATTATTCGATTTATTTACGTAAATTAAATTTTTAACAACGCGAAAACCAGTTATTTACAGTAAAACTTTATGGGCGCGCATTCAACGCGGAAATGCTCGAATATAAAAGTTGCAGGTATAAACAGATGTGTTTTTTTTACCGTACAACACACATTTCGTTTAAACACCTTAACGTAAAACGGATTTTAATTCATTTCATTTAAATCTACCGACTGTGCTGCTGTTTCTGACACTGCTCTGCACTATTACTCAACGTACCCTAAGTAAACAATTTTTATAACAAACAAACATCTCTTGGCTGACAAATGTCCTTTGCGTATTTATAATGAAACCCATAATTTCATCACGAAGAAAATACTCTGCAATACATAAGAAAACTAAGGAAGAAGCCGCATCGCATCCGAGATAGCAACAACCCATATATACTCTTATGAGCGACTGCTGACTGTACACACACATATATAGATAATATAGATATATCTGCCGGTCAATCGCCGCTGAACGTGCCTCTCTATACTTATACATAGAAAGGATTCGGTGGCTCTACGGCAGTATAGCGAGCGCCAATATATATACGCACACGCAGCATCTCTTGTTTTTAGCCGCCGAGCGAACCTCTCTGCGCAGAGACAGGCCGGACAAAGGTGACAATCAAATCTACGTGCAGCGGAGTACGAGCTAGAGAGTACGGTATAGAAAGTAAAAATCAAGCGGGCTATCGTATGTACACCATGTACATCAATCCGTCAAAGTTGAATGGCCAGTTCGGTCCACGAAATTAATGAGACTTTTCTAGGCGCTTTTAGAAGTATAAAGAATATAAGACTTCGAGTATAAAGAAATATATATCTACAGATATACATACCAACCATTTTTTTTGCAGCCAGGGCGAACGAATATATTAGAAGCAGCTCGCTTCATAAATATGCAATGGGTCGGTTTGGAGATATACAAAGAGCTGCCTCACAAAGGAGGCTCTCGCCCAGTCGTCCTACGATTTTTTTACCGAGACCGGAACTCTTCCCGATCTCTCACTTAGTCCCATCACGCTGTATAACGGTATTTATTACATGTCGTTCGCCGCTTCGCGATATCTAGCATACGAAGCCTATCATTTAATCGTCGTACGCGAAGTCGCGGGTGACTATGCCCACCACCGAAATCAGGAAAGTGTCTCCATCGTCTTCAAGATACGTCAAGCATTCTACAAAATACGTATGCGCTTATTCTTGCACAATCGTATAGAGTCATTTCTTTTCACCCGCAAGGTCTTGTTTCCTAAAAAGCCCTCTCCCGGAAGCAGTGATTGTGCAAACGCTAGCCAAACTGGTAAATTCTTGTTCCTAAAACATCGAATTCGAGCAATGGTTGGAGCATTTAAATCGAACGAAAAAAGTTGCTTATCGAGAGGTATAATTATTGATGTGCGAGAGTGAGTATTGGAACGTAACAAACTGCAATAGAATATTAAAAAACTATAATATAGTACATTACGATACATGTGACGTAAGTGGCCCATTATTGCACGGTGTGTAAATAGCACCCGTGTGATGGGTCCTTTAGGTCACCAGTATCGCATAGAATTTTATAGCACAGCCTCTACCTAAATCCGCAGTCACGATTATTCGTGATATAAGCAGTCGATTAGTTCACCATGAAGTTAGCGCACGAGATATTCGTGGTGAAATAATCGACTACTTAGTTCACAAATAAGCGTGACTTAAGTGCGGATTTAGGTCTCACTGTAGTGCTATACAGAATATTAGTCAAAAGTACATTATTATAAAATAAATAACTGGATAGAATCAGATGCCGCGTTGTACTTTATGGTGACGCAAAATGAATCGGGTCGTGAGGTAGGAAGCGTGCAATCCGAAAAGAATCTGCCGTACAACAGGTGGATTATCGGGGCACACCGCAAAAAAACAGAGGGAGATGACGAGTATAAAAAAAGAGCGTGTAATGTAAAACGATTTTAACGCGTCATTCGCGTAATCGGTCTATTGATTACAGATCCACGCGCGGATACGCGATAAGCAATCAAAGCCATTACACGCTTAGAAAATAGCCAAGTATTGGGAAATTAAAGCATGGATGGTGCAACTGGTCAGCTATATACACAATTCAGCGAAATTTGATGATCTACATTGTACTCGACACCGATTACGACGGGAAAATCATTTCCTTATGTCGATTTACGGCATATAAAAGAGCCCCCGAAAAGCGAGGAGGGTACTACTCTCAGTTCTCCATTCTAATAATTGCACGTCGCACGTCGTTACTCTCGTCGAATAATTTATCTATATCATCAACCCAGAGTTATCGGCAAACATCGGGATCCGCACGGCGGATGCTGTACGCTTTAGACCAGATAAGACGACCTTCACCTACAGCGTTGGGCCTGAGGAGATAAAGAACCGACAACGAGAACAAACACCATCAAACACTCACACGTTCACACAAGCGTACCTTTTTCCTATCTATCTCCGAGTTCTTCAGCTGCTGTAATCTCGTATTCCGACCACTTACCCGGGAAGCAGTGGCCGTGTACACGATAGCCAAGGGGCATATTGTTATTTCTATTGAATGCACGAAATGTATACAACCTATCTTTGATTTATCTATTGAATTGGTACCATCGCCCTTAATTTATAAGTATTTGCTCTATCTGGACGTAACAAGCGTAGTAATAACCAGCGAGCAGTAAAGAAAAAACAGGACAAGATCATCACGATCAAGGTTCTTTAACGATACGTATAGACAGATAGATATAAGCTGCAATAAAGCAACGGTTAAATTTGAGAAGATAGAGGTATACATACAGGCTTCTCTTTTCGATCAATTAGCTGCGCTGACCGAACTTCATTCCAAAGTGCACAAGCAAACCATCGTAAGCTCTGGATTTACCTATCCTTAATTATTCAATCTGTTACCGAAGATCAACACTCCTCCATCTCGATATTCTCGGCTTCGCTCGACTCCACACGAGTCCGCGTGTAACATTTGCATCGAAGCGATTTCTTTCGAAAGCCTTAAATCGCGTTATCGACAAAAAATTTCATCGCCGACAGCAGGCACCCGCGTCGTTTCGTATCGAGAAAAGCATCTTTCCTCCGCTCTCGCTGATATATATCGGGTACATTTGTATTATACGAGCTCTCGTGGAACGTCTCTGTCGATCCTGCTCTCGAGACAAAGTTATTTGCGACTTGCTGCGGCAGCTCCGCCGCGCTTTTGTTCCTCCGCGGCACGTGCGAATCCGATACATGCGGCAGCTTCGACTCCCCTCGCTAAAGCCAATTTCGCGGACGAAACACTCGGTCGCGTCAAGTGGGGAAAGCTCGTGTCTATATACGTTGCGAGAGTCTCGTTCTACATCGCAGTCTGCGCGTGTTACAGGCTTTCTCGAATGGAAACGCATAAGTTTTGTTGCGCAATATAATTGGAAATACTTAGCTAAATATTTTCGGAACGACGAATTTATTCTTAATCTTCGCGGCGAGCAGGAGCGAGTAAGAGCCTTGATCGAGTGCTAGTATAATTCCGAGATTATGTACGATTCGATTTATGCGTACGATGAGCCGTGCACATAAATCGATGGGGCGATGTGCGTCATGCGTAGCGGAAAAATCGCCGAAGAATATTCGAGAGTGTAGCCGCTGCGCAGTACAAATTTAGTGGACCGAACATTAGATGACACATACCTGTGTCCATATAAATCTTGCACTATATACTTAGATTCTCGGCGCAGAAATCACCGCATCGCGTAGGCTCACTTAAAATAAAATTCTTTGAAAATTCAGATTTAATTATTGCATTTTGTAAAAAGAGGTTTCAAGTTTTATTTACGATATTCACAATAAGAGAAAAATCTGGAATTCTTTTCTAAAAGGTTCCATTTTAATGATCTCGCTGTGCAGTGCTCGTCTTACAAATCAAAATCCAATTAGTATTTCAATTTTGCAAGAAATGTTTAGTTCTCGGGAGTTCTGTAATTTTTCAAGCAACCTCGAAAGTAGGTCCTTAATGCATGTAAGCATTTCGTTGTGAATTTGTCTTACATAAGGTATTACGTAGTTTCCTAGTTTACTAAGTTTCAGCGCGAGAAACATCGTCTTCCTGACTTGCCTCTAAGGCATGAAAAAGATAGCTTGAACAGCTGAGATTGGCTAAAATTAACTGCTTGGTTCAAAAGTCAAAGTTAGCAAAGAAAGCCGTCAAAGCGTCAAATCGCATTTTTCGACGAAATTCATCTATCATTGTCTCTGTCGTTTCAATAATAACACGTTAATTAATAAGATTTTCGTAGAAGAAAACAAAAAAACAAAATTAGAAAAAAAAGTATTAACAAAGCAGACGCGCTTCAAGGAGCAGATGCGAAACCGAATAAGCATTAAGCAATTCCTGTATACCAGGTTTTAATTGAAAATCAATAACTAATGTCGTCACTCCAGCTCTGCGTAATATCTCGCTAACGTCCACGAGTGCCGTAATGATGCTCGTTAAATGTGTTCATCGATCGAACCGAGAATAAAAAATTTAACAATATACCTTCGTCAGATTCTCCCGAAAAAAGAAAAACATTTTCTTCGCTTGAAAAAAAAACAACTAACTTTACATACGACCTCAGTTCACGTCAGACAACGACAGCTTCCCTTAATTCCACGACGAAATTTCCGCAAGTTTTAATGATCCTCGTCGCACTCGAAGCTAAACTTTTACCGGCACACACGTCACTCGTCTCTCGTATACGTATATTTACAGCGTCTTCAAGTCAGATGAAGTAAATAGTTGAGAGAGTTGAGCGTCGAAGAGTATATTGCATCGAAGCTTGCATTCTCGAATATCACCCTCTATAGTGTAAAAGAGAACTTCGACGAGATGCTCATTTGCATTAACTTCAGTGTCCCTGTATAATGTAAGCTTCTGCGAGAGAAGAAAAAATTTCTTTTTTTCATTTTAATTCTAAGGGATGATCGTCGTCTCGGTAGTTCGACTCATTAAAACTTTTAAGAGTCGAGAGTGGATCGACACCCTGTTAGCCGCTCGCTGTTCTTTTGTGATGTAGAGTGAAACTAATTGACGTATTATTTTCAAATTTCTAAGCCTTTCCCGTGAGACGAAACGATATCTGATTTTTTACTATGATTTTACAAGTAAATCAACTTCTTTTAGTGTTATTAAACTTTCCATTGAATTTTTCAAAAAGTCTCTGCGAAATTTTCATTTCATTGTAGATTAAACGATTACGTAAAAGGTTTAAAAACAAAGCCCAGTATAACATTAGATTTTTGCCCGTCGACCTTTTCTTTTTTGGAAACGAAATGCTTGTACTAATAAAGATTTTTTTTGACGTTTCCACACGATTAAAATCAAAACATATCATAGGACGCGTTATTGCGCCTGCTAGACTACAAGTGTACAGTATAAGTATAGTTGCGTCTATTACGTTAGCGCGCGCGTGTGTGTGTGTGTGTGTATTATATACACACACACACACACACACACACACGTGACGCTATGTGGGTGTGCCCGAATGTGTGTATGTGTGTGTGAGAGAGAGAGAGAGAGAGAGAAAACGAGTCAGAGACAGAGCATGCGTATTGAACGAGTGATGTTTACGCATTGTGCGAGTATATCGAGTGAGGCAGGGAAAGGAAGCGCACCCTATGATAGCTGTGCATCCTCACAAGTGGTTAAAAACAACGAAAATATAGATAAGGGATGCGCGTTGTGTAAAATGGGCGCACGCCAGATAGCGCATAGATATATAAGTCTAGAGACGACCACAGCTTCGAAAAAAAAACGCTATATAGGATGCGAGTCGACAGCGCGCAGTGCGAGTAGATAGCGAAGGAAAACGGAAAAGCCCTTTCCCGAGTTTTGGAGCCCAATCTATGAGTGTATAAATATTGACAGTTAGCGAGAAAAGGGTACGAGAGATTCCGCTAACGGAAAAGGGAAGAGAGAAGATAAGATAAAGAAGAGATGTTTATAAAAATGAAGATAATTATAAACAAACATAAAAATGTAAAAATCGACAACAAAAATATAGATAGTGCTTGTGTGCCGCTTATAAGACACACGTATACGTTTGCACTTATACTTTTTTCATTCGAGATTTTGAGGAGCATTTTTCTGTCATAGCGTTATGTTCGCGCATACGTGTATATGCTATAAACATACGTGCGATGCATTGCAAAATTAAAAACGAGCATTTATAAATAAGTAGACTTTTCGTCTGCGCAGTACATTGCGGCGCAAAATTTGAATTTGTCATGGACTGTGTGATCTGCAATTAAATAATTTATTCCTGTCAGCCGAATTTATTTATGCCACTTCAATGGAAATGTCGCAACTTTGACATGGTTTTTAAGCTATCGTGGCACAAAATACGGCTGAATATACCGATGCATATATAAGAAGTTTCGCATCGCTTCGCGCGGTAATCATCATGCGATCTTAAATAAACGTCTTCGACAACCATATCGAAATCCGTACTTATGCGTAAGTTGTATTATAAAATATTATTGTAATCTATATTGTAGATTTGAGTTTGTTTGTTGAGTATTTGCTCAAAGTTTATCTATGTATTTGCGTGGTTTGCTTGTGGTTCGAGAGATTTCTAAGATTATCTTTCCGTTTACCCTAAAATATCAAGATAGTGAAAAGAACGTTCGGCGCTTTCCGGCATATATAGTTTTGATCTCCGCAGACGTGAGTGGAGGGGGGAGGGGGGATTCTGTTAGCTCTGTCTGAGCAGGAAGGCGTCTCTCTGCGTACTGCGTAGTCTTTAGTACAGTTTAGGCGTCGCCACCGATCGGACATGCGAGAACGAGTCTGATTTTTTTTAGTCGCACACTTATTCGAGCAATTTCGAGGTATGTTTCATAAATTGTAACGTTATAGTTGATTTTGCGTTTAGCTTTGTTATCGCTTATTCTCTGTCGCATTGAGCCAAATACTTTTATTTCGTGATTTTTTACAATTCGATATATCGATTTTTTGGTATTAAGTGATAACTTTGAAATATTTCGAGCTTAGCTTTTAGCTGCCTGTACTCTTCATAAAGATCATTTAAATAATAATTTTTTGTTGTTGTATTTTTGTAACTGCTGCGCAACTAAAATTTCACTGAAATTTTATACGTTTAACTCCAATCCTTAATGTATTAATGCATGTCTTTGTTCTTCCATGTGATCATTTTTTTATACTTACGTAACAGCTTCTTCGGCCGGTAATAATCGGCCGGTAATAAAGACCATTTCGATATGAATTTGGAATCATGTGAGCTAAAAATTGAATCA
>JACCIB010001756.1:0-21531 GCA_018906965.1 Philotrypesis tridentata | reverse complement strand
CTCTCATCACACTTACTCATACACTCACAATCCCACAGTAGCTTTATACTTTGATTATATTAGCTATATGCTTTGGCTATATCTGCATAATACTTTGACTATACTTGCGTTATACCTTGATTATAGTAGCTTGTTGCTTCGACTGTACTGGTGATATACTTTGATTATACTTGCGTTATACTTCGACTATACTAGCGTTATGCTTTGACTACACTCGCTTCATACTTTGGTTATACTAGCGTTATCCTTTGACGATACTCGTTTTATACTTTGTCTATACTCGCGGTATACTTTGCTTATAGTAGCTTGATACTTTAATTATATTAGCTTTATACTTTCGCTATATTGGTGTTATACTTTGATTTTGAAAGCTTTATAGTTTGACTGTACTTATGTTATACATTGATTATACTTGCGTTACACTTTCGCTATATTTCTTTCGCTATGTACTTTCGTTTCATACTTTGTCTATACTCCCGTTATACTTTTATTATAATAGCTTTATACTTTGATTATACTGGTCTTATACTTTGACTATACGTGTTTTATACTTGTCTATGCTACCGTTATACTTTTATTATAGTAGCTTTATACTTGGATTATATTAGCTTTATACTTCAGCTATATTGGTGTTACACTTTGACTACACTCGCTTTATGCTTCGACTATACTGACGTTATACTTCGACTATTCTCGTCTTTTACTTTAACGATATTCGCTTTATAGTTTGATTATACTCGTTTTATGATTTGTCTGCAGTCGCGTTATACTTTGACTATACTCGCGTTATACTTTGATTATACTGGCCTTGTACTTTGACTATACTCCTTGCATACTTGCCTATACTAGCGTTATACTTTGATTATACTGATGTTATACTTTGACTATACTCGCCTTTTGCTTTGACTATATTCGCTTTATAGTTTGATTATACTAGTTTTATGATTTATCTTCAGTCGCGTTATGCTTTGAATATACTCGCGTTTTACTTTGACTACACTCGCTTTATAGTTCGATTATATTCGTTTTATGATTTGTCTGCAGTCGCTTTATGCTTGGATTGTACTCGCGTTATACTTGGCTTATATTAGTTTTATACTTTGGTTATGTTGGTGTTATACTTTGACTATACTCACCTTTTAATTTGGCCGTACTCGCTTTATAGTTTGATTAAACTCGTTTTACTATTTGTCTGGAGTAGCGTTATGCTTTGAGTATACACGCGTTACACTTTGCTTAAAGTAGCATTATACTTTGATAATATTAGCTTTATACTTCAGCTATATTGGTGTTACACTTTGACTACACTCGTTTTATGCTTCGACTATACTGACGTTATACTTTGACTATACTCGCATTATACTTTGATTATACTCGCATTATACTTTGATTATACTCGCTTTATAGTTTTACTCTACTCATTTTATACTTGTCTATATAAGCGTTATACTTTTATTATAGTAGCTTTATTCTTGTTTATATTAGCTATATGCTTTGACTATATCTGCATAATACTTTGACTATACTTGCGTTATACTTGCACTATAGTAGCTTTATGCTTTGACTGTATTTGCGATATACTTTGACAATACT
Source organism: Philotrypesis tridentata (assembly GCA_018906965.1). Classification (NCBI taxonomy): domain Eukaryota; kingdom Metazoa; phylum Arthropoda; class Insecta; order Hymenoptera; family Pteromalidae; genus Philotrypesis; species Philotrypesis tridentata. Next base: position 19,938 of record JACCIB010001756.1, on the reverse strand, counting down.
TGCGTTATACTTTGACTATAGTCGCGTAATGCTTTGACTACATTCACTTCATACTTTGACTATTCTAGCGTTATGCTTTGACTGCACTCGCTTCATACTTTGACTATACTATAGCGTTATGCTTTGACTACACTTGCTTCATACTTTGACTATACTAGCGTTATCCTTTGACTATACTCGTTTTATACTTTCTCTATACTCGCGGTATACTTTGCTTATAGTAGCTTGATACTTTGATTGTATTAGCTTTATACTTTGGCTATATTGGTGTTATACTTTGACTGTACATACGTTATACTTTGATTATGAAAGCTTTACGGTTTGACTGTACTTGTGTTATAATTTGATTGTACTTGCGTTATACTTTCGATATACTAGTTGCATACTTTGTCTATACTCGCGTTATACTTTTATTATAATAGCTTTATACTTTGATTATACTGGCCCTATCCTTTGACTATACTCCTTTGATACTTGTCTATATTAGCGTAATACTTTTATCATAGTAGCTTTATACTTTGATTATATTAGCTTTATACTTCAGCTATATTGGTGTTACACTTTGACTACACTCGCTTTATGCTTCGACTATACTGACGTTATACTTCGACTATACTCGCGTTATATTTTGATTATACTCGCTGTATAGTTTTACCCTACTCATTTTATACTTGTCTATACAAGCGTTATACTTTTATTATAGTAGCTTTATTCTTGTTTATATTAGCTATACGCTTGGACTATATCTGCATAATACTTTGACTACACTTGCGTTATACTCTCACTAAGTAGCTTTATGCTTTGACTGTACTCGCGATATACTTTGATTATACTTGCGTTATAATTTGACTATAGTCACGTAATGCTTTGACTGCATTCACTTCATCCTTTGACTAGTCTAGCGTTATGCCTTGACTGCACTCGCTTCATACTTTGACTATACTAGCGTTATGCTTTGACTACACTTGCTTAATACTTTGACTATACTAGCGTTATCCTTTGACTATACTCGTTTTATACTTTGTCTATACTTGCTTCATACGTTGACTATACTAGCGTTATCCTTTGACTATACTCGTTTTATACTTTGTCTATACTCGCGGTATACTTTGACTATACTCGTTTTATACTTTGTCTATACTCGCGGTATACTTTGCTTATAGTAGCTCGATACTTTGATTGTATTAGCTTTATACTTTTGCTATATTGTTGTTATACTTTGACTGTACGTACGTTATGCTTTGATTATGAAAGCTTTACAGTTTGACTGTACTTGTGTTATACTTTGATTGTACTTGCGTTATACTTTCGATATACTCGTTTCATACTTTTATTATAGTAGCTTTATACTTTGATTATATTAGCTATATGCTTTGGTTATATATGCATAATACTTTGACTATACTTGCGTTATACTTTGACTATAGTCGCCTAATGCCTTGGCTACACTCGCATCATAATTTAACTATACTAGCGTTATGCTTTGAATAGACTTGCTTCATACTATGACTATACTAGCGTTATGCTTCGACTATACTCGTTTTATAGTTTGTCTATACTCGCGGTATACTTTGCTTATAGTAGCTTTATACTTTAATTATATTAGTTTTATACTTTGGTTATATTGGTGGTATACTTTGAGTATATTTGCATTATAGTTGGATTATAATAGCTTTATACCCGCGTTTTGCATTGACTACACTCGCTTTATACTTTGACTATACTGACGTTATACTTTGACTATACTCGCGTTATACTTTGATTGTACCTGCGTAATAGTTTGTTTGTGATGCTAAGATTATGAAGATTTCAAACTTCCGCGGCGTATTCATGTGAAGCTTGCTGCCTACTAATGGTTTACATTAAAATTAATCAGCTATAGTCAACTGCGCACATTAGAATCAGTGTTTACTCGTGAACGACTGGTGAGAATCCAAAGACTGCCTTCTATATCCGCTGCGAATGTGCAGGATTGGCTGCCCCACCGCTACTAGTAAGTTTGCAGGTTTGAACATGTTTAACGTTCGCTGATTGGTCTATTGCAAGTATAGTCCTGCATAGATAGTATCGCCACCTGTTGACGCTCACAGCGACGGCTCGACTGATGCGCAGAGAGCGTCCACTGAGGTTGCGCACTAGTCTTCGATAGGTTAAGAGTGGTGGGGTAACGCGACGGCTCGACTGATGCGCAGAGACCGTCCACTGAGGCTGCGCACTAGTCCTCGGTAGGGTATGAGTGGTGGGGTAACGCAGCGGCTAGATAGATGCACAGAGAGCGTCCACTGAGATTGCGCGGTAGCGGTGCGGCGGCTCGAGTGGTGGGGGAAGTAGTATAAGAGAAGCATCATCGCTCTAACATGTCATTGTTGATCGAGACGGAGTACGTAGTAGACGTACAAGGATTGAAGACCAGACAATGATCTAGCGAATCCATTAACCTCACTTTACGTGTAGTTGCTATTTTTAATTCACATGTATCCCCTCCACACTTTCGGTCGACATATTTTAGACTGCACTTACCCCTACTCTCGCGTCCTATGCATTATACCGACGAAGTATGGTGTAGAACGCTAGGTGGCGGCATCATGTACACACACTATACATCATATACGCATAACCTCACATACGCACACATGGACATACAACGTACACATATATGCATACACGCACATGCATAAGCATATAACCTCGAACATAGTATCGTGAGAGGAGTCTGCAGCGTAGCATTTCATCCCCACTCTTACGTGCATGTATACTTTTACGCGCAGCATTCCATCCTCACTCTTGCGTGCATGTATACTCTTACACGTGGCATTCCATCCCCACTCTCGCGCGTCTTCCGTACTCATGGTATTCGCGCGGGCTGTCACCGCTAGATGGCGAGGCGCGACACAGATGCACACATCGACAGTGGGCTCGTGCCAGCGCTGTGTATATACCTATATATATGGTGGGCTCGTACCGGCACTGTGTATCTATATACATAGTGGACTCGTGCCGGCGCTGTGTATCTATATACAGTGGACTCATACCGGCGCTGTATATCTATATACATAGTGGGCTCGTGCCGCTGTGTATATATTCAGTGGACTCGTGCCGCTGTGTATATATTCAGTGGACTCGTGCCGCCACCGTTGTGTATATCTATATACAGCGGGCTCGAGATGCCTCGTGTATAGTGGACTCGTATACATGGTGGGCTAGAAACCGCATGGGCTCGTACCGGCCTACAGGAAAAGGGGTGGGGGGATGCGCTCGTACCGGCCTGCGCTCGTACCCGGCTGCGCTAGAACGCTCCTGCGCTAGAAGCCGCCTGCGCTAGAAACGGCCTAAAGAGAGATGGGGGAGGGGGGGATGCGCCAGAACCGGCCTGCGCCAGAACCGGCCTAGAGAGAGATGGGGGAGGGGGGATGCGCCAGAACCGGCCTGCGCCAGAACCGGCCTAGAGAGAGATGGCAGAAACCGGAGAGGGGGGGGGATGCGCCAGAACCGGCCTGCGCTAGAAACCGCCTAGAGAGAGATGGGGGAGGGGGGATGCGCCAGAACCGGCCTAGAGAGAGATGGGGGAGGGGGGGATGCGCCAGAACCGGCTGCGCTAGAAACCGCCTAGAGAGAGATGGGGGAGGGGGGGATGCGCCAGAACCGGCCCTGCGCTAGAAACCGCCTAGAGAGAGATGGGGGAGGGGGGATGCGCCAGAACCGGCCTAGAGAGAGATGGGGGAGGGGGGATGCGCCAGAACCCGCCTGCGCTAGAATCCGCCTAAGAGGGGGGGGGGGGGGAGACTCATATGCGCACTGCGCTAGAACCCGCCTGCGCTCGTACCCGCCTGCGCTCGTACCCGCCTGGGCTCGTACCCGCCTGCGCTCGTACCCGCCTAGCCCTCAGGTGGGCTCGTACCCGCCTTGCTCATCTACTTTTAACTTATTTATTCATAAACTATATTATCAATGAATCTTAATTTTTACATTAAACTTTTTAACATCTTTAAAAACAATTTTAAATTCATTTCATAACGGTATAGCTATTAACTTTACTTAAATTCATATCAATTAACGTTTTTAAAATTAAATATTTTGTTTATAAGTCTTTATTCTACTTTTTATGTAGCTCCATCTATTATAAGCAAATCATTCGGTAGAAAAAAATTACTTATACGTAAGTAATTTCAAATTCTTCACCGTCAGTTTTTAAAATCAAACATTTTATTTATCAGTCTTTATTCTACTTTTTCTGTAGCTCAATCTAATAGAGACAAACCATCGGGTACAAACAAAACGACTCCACGTAAGTAATTTTAAATTATTTGCCGAAAGTTTTTAAAATTAAATATTATATTTACGTCTATGTATGTACGTATGATATAGTTACAACTAAGAAGTTGCTGGGAAATCCTTTTCATAACGAAACTCCTTGTAAGCAACGTTTAATTAATTAGCCTAGGTTTTTTTAACTAAACATTTAACATATACATTTATTGTTCTGTTTTGATAGCGATATCTGGGGTACAGAAGGGTTCAATAAATCCCGCAGAAAATCAATGTAAGCCGTTTAAAATTCATCAATCATGGTAGAAAATTTACGATTTCTTAGCTAATATCAATGAAGTCATTGTAAATAAGCAATTAGCCAAAATAACGTTAAAAAATTAGCTACAAATTTAGATGTTCCGATTTTTTGTACTAGAACGCAAATATTGTAAAGTTATGAAATTGTATTTATTGATAAAATTTAATAATAATGTTAACTAATCATGAAAATAACTGCTGTTGTTTTGCATATGATTCAGACTCGTAAACTTTCTATCAGGAAACGTAAATATTTAAAATTAAACATTTAATTTATCTATTTATTATACTTTGTCAATAGCGACATCTCCACAGCAGAAGATTTCAAAACAAAAATCGATTCAAATACCTGATGATGTGGCAAACATGACCGATCGAGAGTTACTACTTGCAGGATTCGGTAAAATAATATTATTCTAAATAAATGCTATTTTTAAACTTGTAATTTACTGAAGCTTAAATAGCTTTTTGCGTAAGGATCCCCCATAGATCCCCATAGATCCTTTGAAAATATTTTCAACAATAAGTTCGAAGCATACAATCAGTATTTTTTATCGAGATAACAGTTAAAGTAACCATTGCTAAATATGAAAAACTAAACTTAATTTAATATTTTTTCATCTTTTTCAGTATTAATTTAATACTAGTGTTATATACCTCGCTCGGTAACGCTATTTCGGATTCATTGCCTATTTCACATTCAATAAAATTATTTATTTAAAACACGTTAATTGTATAAAGATAACTGAATAAGTTGTAATTTAAAATTAGATATAAATTATTATTTAAACATTTCCATGTTTAAAATTATTATTATATTAATAATGATGTGCAGATTATGTATTTACATTTTAATGTTTAAAATTATTATTTTAAAATGATTAACATTAGTCTATTGATATTTTTTACATAATTTTTTTCAATTTCAAAGTAGTTTTTCAGCATTTAATTATTTTTTTTAACAAGTTTTCATATTATGAATGCAAATGCATTTAATTTAATTTGATGTTAATAGTTGCTGCCTACAACAAATATAAATTTTACTTCAGTTTGGTTTCAAATCCGTGTTAACATTTTTTGGATATTTAGTTAGTAGAATCCCGGTGCGCGTGTAAATTTTTGGAAATCTTTATTCATTTTAATAAAAAGTATTGCATTTTTAAACATGTACCTTTTTATAAGTTAATGAAATAAGCTAGAACATACAAAAAATCTATAAAAACTACAATTAACAACCCATAATTTATTCATTATCATTCATATTCATAGGATTGATGAAATCTATATTGGACAAATGTGTTAATAATGGGCAAAGAATTAGTAATGTACAACTGAAAATGACAGGCTTAAAAGCAGGACAATCCCAAAAAGGCACAATAGAGCTTTCAGAAGATGATATTTTTGAAATTGAGCAATATTTGCCCATAGACAATATCGAAACAAATGAAAAGAATAAGATGGATGTACTTGATAAGAAATTGGAGGATGACAAGATTTTTCATAAGAAAATGGTAATCATTGTGTATTTCTTACAAGATAAAAATATATTTTATTCGTGTCTCAATCGAAATCACACATACATGTAAAGGCCCTTTTTCCATGTATGAGAAATGCATGGAAGAACTCGATTTTCTGATGAGACAAGGTTTTTTCCCTCAAAGAAAAGCATTTCTTCCAACCGTAAAAATTTTTTCTGATCAGGGGATAAAAGCCTAAAAAGGGCCTAATTCTTGTATTTGTGATAAACAGCGTTATGTGCAACAAGGAGAGAATGAACTTAAAATTACCCTTGCTATAAAAAACCAATTTTCTCCCATAGTTGCACAATGTACTATTTTTATTAACCATAAAGAATTTCCCTTGTTTAAACTATTTGTTGTCCCAGAAAAATTTTAAATCTATGTTTATAAATAATATTGAAGGAGATCGTTCCTATTTTTCTATGATAAAGATTTTTAGATTGAAACTTGAATAAAGTACAATGTGCAACATGGCAGTAAAGTTCATTAATTACTTTATTGAATGATTTGTTGTTCGCCCAGGTAGCAAATCTTACATCAGCGTGCATACTCGGCCACCTACCTCCCTTGTTGTTCAATTTACTATAACTTTTAGATGTATAATAATTAGGAACTATTTTTCGCGCCAATGAATTTAAAATTAATAATAACATTTATGTAGCACATCAATACAGGCGGAATACGAGACTGGCATTATTGCGAAAAAGGCGAAAGTATACCTGACACAATTGGTATTGTTATTTTTGGTATTTTTGTTGGTACTATTTTTGTATGTAGTGGTTTCTGTATTTTTATAGTCACAATAATGATTTTATAAGGTGATCGCTGATGATCATTTATAAAAATCTTGTGGAACCAATCAAATACATTACATTTAATAGAAGAACACGAATTAACTAAAATTTATTATTATTTCCTAAAACTTTATGAACAGACCAACTTAATTTTTTTAGTTTAATCGCAAGTGGTTACGATATAAATAAAAATTATTACGAGCATTGAAGTTACTACAGATAGTATAAAAGAAATACTTTCACAATCATTTCATTTACGATAATGTATTTGATGGGCCTTCACTGGAGTTCCAGGATTTTGCCTTAAACACCTTATAACCTTTGTAATTTACCTTATAACAGATTAAATATATGGTGCTGTAGGGAATAAATCTAATGGTTTTACAGTATCTCATTGAACTTGCACGCGTTCAATACTATATGACATAATTCCAAGCAATAATTTAAAGTTTGATACGTATTTAATATTGTTGGAAGAGTCTATCGATCTCGGAGAGATTGATAGACTCCACCAAAGGTATGTAGGAAAAAGTGAAAATGGTGTAATTTATTTTCTCTTTTTTCCTTCGTACTTTTGCCTTCGAGAGATCGATAGACTCTTCCAACAATATTGAAAAAACACCGAGGGATAGAGCCTCTTTGAATATTGTGGAATACACATATTCACATATACGTGTATTATTCAATTATTGATTTTTCAAAAATGAAAAATTGTTTACTTTTATCAGATTTACTTATAAATATTTAGTCATACATATCTTGAATTATTGCTTGATGCTAACTGTATCACATTGAATCACTAGAATGCGGGGTTGAAATCAGACTCGTACCAGAATCACCTATTTGGCACAGCGGTATTATACTATTATTGAACTATTACAGTACGTAATTGTTATTTCTCATTATATGGTATTTATAACTCATAGTACAAGTGCGTGAAATAGGTGATTCACATACGAGTAGAGTGTTGCCCGAGAGTAGCCAGGGAGTCAAAAGTGCTCGTGGGAATCACTTATTTTGTGTACAAAAATATCGTATATACTATTTTTTAATACGAGTGTGCGAAATAACATCATAAATTATGTAATGCATGCTAACTTTTTATTTTGCCCACTCTGAACTCTCTTAAAATGTTCGAATGTAGTATTTCATACATGTTCTACACTAACGAGAAATTGATTTAAGCACAGCAAATGTCAGAAAGAATATATTATTGTGGGTTGATGACTTGTTGGTAGAAGTTGGTTTTTAGTCTTAAAGCACAAAAACTACTAATACGCTTTGCAAAATTCACTTCTGTTTAATAAAAATACAGTACTTCTAACTCATTAACAGTTCATTGCAACGCAATATATTCTGAAGAATTATCATTATATGTGATTCACAGTGCAACCGAAACATTTTCGATTCAGTGTGCGTAAATTGCACTTTCATCACACACTTTGCGTGCGTTTAATCGCAATTCACGTACCCTGTATTGAAAAATAATGTTCGATACACGTGCATAAATTGATTCTACACTCGTATGATTATCACCCTCGCTTCGCTCGGGCGACAATCCTCACACTTGCCTTGAACCAACTTTTACGCACTTGTATCGAAATATACTATTTCGATTGTACGTGATTTATTAAAGAAATCAAAGCTATATATTTATTCAGGAGGTTCAAAATATTACACATGCTTGCTTGTTTAGCTGTATGATTATTTTCGCCATTAATTCTCAATGCACATTTCATTTATTCACATTCATTAACCATTTAGATGTAAAATAATCTGTTTATTCCCTGTAAATTGTGAATGTGATGGGATATTTAACAGTAGCTTTTGCACATTTGTCGCTTTAAACATAAATAAAAATGAACTCTGACATTCATAATTGTTTTAGGCCCACTTTCTTAAATCAAAAGGAGGTCAAGATTATAAAAAGCTGTTGAATAATATTATGACTGCTGTTATGACCAACGAGGTCGCAAAAACTTATAGCTACACTGGCCGCAAAGCTCAAAGTAACTCATTTAAAAGCACAGTATTATGCCGTTGTGTTTACAGTAAGTTTGATTTTATGTTATAGCAGCTTTTAACCAGATCAGTGGCAGTGATAGTATATAGAAGTAACTATAAATAATGGGTTTACATAAATAAATTAAGGTAGTTAATCCCAAATAGCATTTTCTTACGATTTTCACGAAGTTTTGTATACATGTTCATTATGGTGATACGGATACACATGCAAAATTTTAGCTCGTTGCTCGTACCAAAATCGAGATATTATACTTCCAAGTTTCAACTTTAACATGCAATTCTTGTATACCGCATGAAATAAGCAACGTTTTATTTAATTACGAAAGAACGGCTCTTACGACTAAAGGAAAAATGAACTCATAATATTGGACATTGTTTAAAACGGAATAAGGTAACAATTCCTCGCTTACATTCCGAGTAATTGTAAAGCAAATTAAGTTGACTATTTTCTCTATTCTGCACAAAATCCGATAAGAAGGAGGGGGAAGTGATGCGCGTAAACGGCAAAGCTATTGGTTACATTCCGAATCTCGTATGCATTTATTTACACGGACGTCTCACGGATATGCTTCTTTTTGTGTGTGAGTGCGGCATTAGTGATCAATCTTTTTTTCAGTCCTATAACGTCGAATTAATCTGATGAGAACGACTGGGGAGTCTGAACTACCTTAAACTATATGAAAAAACTTTTATAAACATAGTTGTTAACAAATCTGCCACTGAAAAGGTTATCTGACCTAAAAAAAACTTTTTGTATTTCTTCTAATATCTCTTAATAATTTTCATTTACTTAGGAGCATGTAAATTGGAATACAGCAATAGCATTACTGATGATCAAATTAAGAATACCATCAGCCAATGGTTAGATACAGCTAATACTCGATTAAGCAGAGTTGCATCGTAAGTATTTTCATTATGTAAACACGTGCATAAATTGATTCTACACTCATGTGATTATCCTCACACAAACTTCACGCTCGTCTAGAATCAACTTTTATGCACTGGTATCGAAATATATTACTTTAATCGTACTTATTTTTATATTATTTACTTTCTTTTTTCATTTTCAGACAAAAAAAACAAAAAGAAACGAATAATATATCCCTAAGCGACTCAGAACCTGAAGAGATGTGAAGATTTACGAACACTATAGTTTAAATGTTTAAATACTAAAAAGAATAGTTTAAATCAATATTACAAAGTGAATTTTTTTGTTTAATTCTTATATCAATGCTCTCAAAATACATTTTTTATTTTTCTAACATTATTTAAAAAATAAAACGAAATTATTTTATTACACTATATCAAAAGCAATTTATTATATTTAATTAATTTAATGTATATGTGAATATGTGTATTACACAATATTCAAAACAGCTTTATCCCTCGGTGTTTCTTCAATATTCGTTGGAAGAGTCTATAGATCTCTTCGAGGCAACCGTATGTAGGAAAAGGGTGAAAATAATTTAGATCATTTTTCATTTCTTTAAAGTTTCGGTGAACATTGTCACCCTCTTCACGAAAAATATAGAGGCGTACGACAAGGATTAGATTTGAATGTTCTCTTGCCTAGCTGATCTCAAGCGGCGGAAGAAGAAGCGAGAAGACGGTCACTATTATTGTTTCGGCTTCCTCGGCTACTTTTTGAATAATGTTTGATTGACAAATATTAATGCACAATAATTCAAGAAGATTACAAAAAATTGTCATGTAATTTTTATTGGAAGCTTTTTGACAGCTCTATTATACATTTCCAAAAAGTTTCAAAGGGAAGCTTCTCACAAGGTTCCATAAAAGTTTCAGGTAACCCTACGTTAAGCTCATTTGAAAACTTGGAGATACGAGGACGCATTCCTTCTAAACATCTTGGAAGTGTGCAATAGGCCTGTGAAGAAGCTTCCGATAAAATTTATAGAAAATTTTCTTGTAATCTTCCTTTAATATATCTTCCTGAAAACTTCTTGAAGCTTTCAAATTAGTATCACGTAAGTTTACCGAAAGCTTCTTGATAGGCCAATAACAAATTTCCAAAAAGTTTCCAAAGGTAGTATCTTAGAAGGTTCCAAGAAACCTTCCGAAAACCTTACGTTATACTAATTTTAAAGCTTCGAGCAGTTTTCAGAAAGATTCCTATAATGTTTTTATTATCTTTCATACAATATTAAAGGCAGATTACAAGAAAATTTCCTGTAAACTTTATCGGAAGCTTCTTTACAGGCCAAATGCACACTTCCAAAAAGTTTACAAGGAAAGCATCCTAGAAGGTTCCATGAAAACTACGGGTACCTTCACGTGGTACTTCCTGTAAGCTTACGTAACAATTTCAGGATCTTTCAGGAAGATTCCTGTAATATTTTTATTATCTTCCGTGAAATATTTAAGGAAGTTTCGAGTAGAACCTTCCTGAAAGGTTCCATGAAAGATTTGAGTAGCATTATGTGATACTTTCTTCGAGCTTACGGTAAGAGTTTCAGGGTCTTGTAGGAAGCTTCCTGTAATATTTGTACTGTCTTCTATGGAATATTTAAAGAAGTTTACAAGAAACTTTCCTATTAGCTTCACAAGAAGCTTCTTCACAGGCCTATTGACGGACATAATACATTTCCTTCTTGTAACATTAACGCTTCTTGTAACAGTACGTGATACTTCTTCTGACCTTACGGTAAGAATTTCAGGATCTTCCAGAAAGATTCGTGTAATGTTTTTTATATCTTCCATAGAATATTGCAAGAAGTTTAAAGTAGAACCTTCCTCTAAGGTTCCATGAAAGTTTCGTGTAATCTTATACCCCCAAACAAACCTTTTCAAGGTAAAAGGCTGGCAAGTATAAGGTCGTTTCTTCATGTAAAAATTAAAGATTAATTTTACAACTCTTGATAACCTTAATGTAAAAAAAACTCTTAATAACACTTATGCAGACAAAACCAAACTTTTATTAACATTCATACAGACAAAATAAAAATTCTTAGAGCTTACTCTAAAATTCAACTTTAATTTTCAAACTTCGACAACTCTTATGTAGTCGAAATTATAAATGCTGTATTCTATACAGTTATTTAATTATGGAAATTAAAGATCTTGATAACACTTATATAGACAAAATACTAGTAGCTTTACTGCATACTCTTAAGAGGTGTTGATATTATAATCGTCAGATCAACAAATAATATATCTTCTTTCCTCTTGTGAATAAGTGATCGAACACAAATACTGGAAGAATATGTGATACTTATAGATCAAGTTGGAAAACAAATAATTATGTTAGGATGAATGTCTTCTTTTACCTCTGCAATGAGTTAATCACAAATCACTCAAATCATGATGCTTATACATTAAGCTAAAAAATCCGAAACTCTCATGTATGAAAATATGAACGTGTAACCATCTTCGCGTTAAGGGTCTGTTGGACAGATTACCATTTCTTTAGTGTCACTTCTCCTTCGATTATCTATACCTTCGATTTGACATAAATTCTCATTTTAATTTTAAGAAAAGAAAGTTATGATATCAATAAATAAATTGGCAAGTTTTTTGCTATAAAAAATAATTGTTTTCAAATAAATAAATAACCGATTAAATTGAGGAAGGATTATAAATATATGTGTTCATATAAACACTCAATCCAATTGGAGCATGTGAAAAGGTGGATAGCCTGTGAAAAGGTACAGTCGGGTACAATTAAAACTTTGAATAATTGCGACTGCTGCCACGTTCTGTACATGTAATAGAATGGTATGATGTTCTTACATGACATTATCACATGACAAATGTGCCCATAATATGTAGTAATATCATGTTTGTCTAAAATTATTATGTAATTTAACAAGATTGTTTCGCATCATGAAAACTTTTTCATTTATTTATGGAAGCTGAGAGCGGATGTACAATCTACTCTACTTAGTAATTCAGTAAATGTATTGCTATCCTTATTTCATTCAAAATCTATGTCCAGGACGATTATATACAATTATATATGAGATTTAAATTCTGTTGATTTACATACATTTAAAAAAAACAGGAACAAATTCTATCATGTAGAACGCAATTTTTTGACGGAAAAACTTGCCGCCCCGTCCTATCATAGATAACGATGTATACCATATTTAAATTATGCAAGGTTAACCAAATTAACTTGTTATTGAAACACCGTTAAAAAATCTCTGAATCGATTTTTCATTCTATATGTATTTATTACTGTCCTTGACGAATTGTTGAAGAATTCAAACTTAATCTTGCAATCATTCTAAGCTCATTTTTGGTTATTTGTATGTATGTTTTACAAACCTCTGTTAGTATTATCGGAAGATTGCAGGAAGTTGATTAAAAATAATTGTAACTATTATTACATATTAAAAAAATGTTATAAAATAAATTTCTATGACTCTAGTTGGAAAATAAATCAAGTTTAAAAGTTTTAAATTAATATTTATGTAGTTTACAGCTTTTAGTTTCAAATCTTTACTTAATTAAAATCTTTACTTAATTAAAAAATTCCATTGTTTTTTATTATTTGAGGCCATTGGTCTCACAGTTTAATATAATGATTTGAGTATTACGCATTATAGGATAATAGGACGATAAATTAACTATATTAAAAATTTTATGATTTTGATAATTACACTGACATTTAGTTGTTCATCGATTATCTATGATAGGACGGGGCGGCAAGTTTTTCCGTCAAAAAATTGCGTTCTACATGATAGAATTTGTTCCTGTTTTTTTTAAATGTATGTAAATCAACAGAATTTAAATCTCATATATAATTGTATATAATCGTCCTGGACATAGATTTTGAATGAAATAAGGATAGCAATACATTTACTGAATTACTAAGTAGAGTAGATTGTACATCCGCTCTCAGCTTCCATAAATAAATGAAAAAGTTTTCATGATGCGAAACAATCTTGTTAAATTACATAATAATTTTAGACAAACATGATATTACTACATATTATGGGCACATTTGTCATGTGATAATGTCATGTAAGAACATCATACCATTCTATTACATGTACAGAACGTGGCAGCAGTCGCAATTATTCAAAGTTTTAATTGTACCCGACTGTACCTTTTCACAGGCTATCCACCTTTTCACATGCTCCAATTGGATTGAGTGTTTATATGAACACATATATTTATAATCCTTCCTCAATTTAATCGGTTATTTATTTATTTGAAAACAATTATTTTTTATAGCAAAAAACTTGCCAATTTATTTATTGATATCATAACTTTCTTTTCTTAAAATTAAAATGAGAATTTATGTCAAATCGAAGGTATAGATAATCGAAGGAGAAGTGACACTAAAGAAATGGTAATCTGTCCAACAGACCCTTAACGCGAAGATGGTTACACGTTCATATTTTCATACATGAGAGTTTCGGATTTTTTAGCTTAATGTATAAGCATCATGATTTGAGTGATTTGTGATTAACTCATTGCAGAGGTAAAAGAAGACATTCATCCTAACATAATTATTTGTTTTCCAACTTGATCTATAAGTATCACATATTCTTCCAGTATTTGTGTTCGATCACTTATTCACAAGAGGAAAGAAGATATATTATTTGTTGATCTGACGATTATAATATCAACACCTCTTAAGAGTATGCAGTAAAGCTACTAGTATTTTGTCTATATAAGTGTTATCAAGATCTTTAATTTCCATAATTAAATAACTGTATAGAATACAGCATTTATAATTTCGACTACATAAGAGTTGTCGAAGTTTGAAAATTAAAGTTGAATTTTAGAGTAAGCTCTAAGAATTTTTATTTTGTCTGTATGAATGTTAATAAAAGTTTGGTTTTGTCTGCATAAGTGTTATTAAGAGTTTTTTTTACATTAAGGTTATCAAGAGTTGTAAAATTAATCTTTAATTTTTACATGAAGAAACGACCTTATACTTGCCAGCCTTTTACCTTGAAAAGGTTTGTTTGGGGGGGGGGAGAGATTTCACTACTTTTAAAAGGTATATAATATGTAAATTACAGAGAATAGTTAACATCAACTAAATAAGTAATAAATTTAAAATATTAATGTACATTTGCTCATGGATTATTGTAATAATAATAATAATTATTTTTTAGACACTATCTGTAGAGTAAATAGTTTTTTTAGATCATTATTATTTACCAAGAAATCTATCTTTTCCACACCACCCTCCAGGTAAATAGAATAGCGCGTTTTTTTCCTTTATTGACACTAAATTTTATGTTAAGTTCCATAATGATTTGTTTCGCAAATATACATCAAAGAAATCTGTACGTCTAAAATTATTGCTAATTAATTAACTGATAACTGCTTTCTCGAAAGCATTTGTACGTTACGTATTATATTATTGTCATGCAGACCATGAGTGATATAGCATTTTAATATTTATACAAGTTTATATCGTATCCTTTACAATTGTTCAATCTATATTATGGAATAATGAAAATAATATTTAGAATAAAAAGAAGTATATGTAAGTTAATTTCCAATATCCCTATGATTCTTTATGATAGATGTATTATCATTTTTAATGCAACCCACCTAATTCGGTAAACGTTTAGAAAACTGTAATCGAATTCAAACTTTATGAAAACCTGTAAAAAATAGTGTCAGTAAAGTTGTGGTATCCCCTGTATGACTTTCACATAAATACTTACACGGTTGACATCATAAATTTAGTGTCAATATTGAATAGTGTCATTTAGCAAACAAGTTATAGTTTATTAAATATATTCTAAATTGAGTTCTATTGAGTTCTATTGAGTTCTATTCTAAATTGAATTGAGTCATTTAGCAAACAAGTTATAGTTTATTAAATATATTCTAAATTTATAGCTTTTAAGGTAAGATGTATTTAAAGCAATCAGCTACTAACGTAGTGTTTATTTATGAACTACAATATATACACTAGAGTGACCTAACCAGGCATGGCAAAAAAATTCCATTCCGTTATGATCTGTTGAATGTATATAGATAATATAAATTGTCAAGCCAGTCACTTAGAGGGATAATCTAAAAATTTTCCAGTTGATACGGCTCAGCAGTTTTGAATTATTGAATTTTGAAATTTCTAATCTCTGATTATCTCAATACTGCTAAACTATACCATCTTCAAAATTCTTATACTATCCCTCTAAGTAGTGGGCTTGAAAACTTGTATGATCTTTTTACCTTTTAGGAAAAGAGACGCTCAACCCACATTCTGGAAACTGCCTGAACTCTGGCATTCTGAAAATTAAAAATAACTATTTTTGAATTGAGCAAATCAATCAGAGGGATAGCATATGAAATTTAAAGTTAATCGTCTAGACCAATTTTTAGCTCTTCGATTTTGAATGCCTTATATGATGATTATTTTGAAATTGGTCTATATGGTAAACTTCAAATTTCTCATGATATCCCTCTGATTGGTATGTTTAACGAAAACTTAGTTATTTTTAATTTTCAGAGTGACCAAAATGCTTCTGTGTGATTCTACGTATAAACCTTTTAAGCCTTAAAAACAAGTGTTCAACTTGATCGATCATCAATATCGAAGACACAAACATTTGAAAAGATAGCTTAACTCATTATAAAAGAACCTGTGAAAGTCCCAGAATATCACAGGTCTTGATTTCTCTGTGAGAAATAAATATAACAGCTCATTTATTAAAAAGCACAAGTTTATTAAAAATGACTTGTTAAAAAAATGTAGGTAAAACAGTGAAATATTAGCGTAATCCAGAGAAATTTTGTTGCACGACATTATAAAAATACTATAGAATATCCGTATACATTCAGTTTTAACATTTACAATAATTAAAATAAACTAATCAAGATTTTATACTTTGAAAAGCCCGGGTGCCATATACTCCATATGTAATAGTTTCAAGGATATTTGACTTATATAAAAGTCAATAAACCATTAATTATAATCAATACATCCATGCTCATTAATCATTTTTATTTAGTTTCATTTAAAAATAAATTTTAAAAAATATTTTTGAAGATAGAGCAAATTAAGCTCTAGCAGAAGGAACTATCTTTCCATCTCTCTCTAATAAATGCATAAATGTACCAAAATTAGACTTTGGAACAATTTAAAAAATTTTTAGGAAATATTGACGGTAATTGAAAAACAAAATAAAACACTTTCTCTAGCTATTCATAAGAATCCCTTTCGACGAACAGCCTGAGAGTCTACCTCCCAGGAGACGATAGGAAAAGTTATAAACTATATACTTAAACAACTTAGAAACTTTCATGCATGAGCGATGCATATTCTTGACACTTCACTAGCTTCTCACAATAGAAAATAATTTTTTCCTTTTATAAACTGAATATTCTCTGAACCAAGAAAATAAAACACTTTTACTATCTATTCATAAGAATTCTTTTTGACGTACAGCCTCAGAGTCTATCTCCCAGGAGACGATAGGAAAAGTTAACATAAGCACTTCCACAATTGCAGAAACTTTCTTGCGTGGAAGATTGAATATAATCGTAACACTCAACCAACTTGTCACAACACAAGAAAATTATATAAACAGGAAATTCTGTACAAATTTTCTTTGATTCTTGAACCATAAAAATACAACACTTTCACTAGCTTCTCATCAGGATCCCTTTCCACGAATAGCCTGAGAGTCTACCTCCCAGGAGACGATAGGAAAAGTTATGAATTATTCATATACACTTAAACAACTTAGAAACTTTCATGCATGAGCGATGCATATTCTTGACACTTCACTAGCTTCTCACAATACAAGACAATTTTTTCCTTATATAAACTGAATATTCTCTGAACCAAGAAAATAAAACACTTTTACTATCTATTCATAAGAATTCTTTTTGACGTACAGCCTCAGAGTCTATCTCCCAGGAGACGATAGGAAAAGTTAACATAAGCACTTCCACAATTGTAGAAACTTTCTTGCGTGGAAGATTGAATATAATCGTAACACTCAACCAACTTGTCACAACACAAGAAAATTATATAAACAGGAAATTCTGTACAAATTTTCTTTGATTCTTGAACCATAAAAATACAACACTTTCACTAGCTTCTCATCAGGATCCCTTTCCACGAATAGCCTGAGAGTCTACCTCCCAGGAGACGATAGGAAAAGTTATGAATTATTCATAAACACTTAAACAACTTAGAAACTTTCATGCATGAGCGATGCATATTCTTGACACTTCACTAGCTTCTCACAATACAAGACAATTTTTTCCTTATATAAACTGAATATTCTCTGAACCAAGAAAATAAAACACTTTTACTATCTATTCATAAGAATTCTTTTCGACGTACAGCCTCAGAGTCTATCTCCCAGGAGACGATAGGAAAAGTTAACATAAGCATTTCCACAATTGTAGAAACTTTCTTGCGTGGAGGATTGAATATAATCGTAACAATCAACCAACTTGTCACATCACAAGAAAATTATATAAACAGGAAATTCTGTATAAATTTTCTTTGATTCTGGGACGATGAAAATACAACACTTTCACTAGCTTCTCATCAGGATCCCTTTCGACGAATAGCCTGAGAGTCTACCTCCCAGGAGACGATAGGAAAAGTTATGAATTATTCATATACACTTAAACAACTTAGAAACTTTCATGCATGAGCGATGCATATTCTTGACACTTCACTAGCTTCTCACAATACAAGACAATTTTTTCCTTATACTGAATACTCTCTATGTTAAAACTTTCTTCGATTCTTGAACCAAGACAATAAAACACACTAGCTATTTGTAAGGATCCCTTTCGATGTATAGCCTGAGAGTCTATCTCCCAGGAGACGATAGGAACATTTAATAATTGTTCATAAGCACTTCCACAATTGTAGAAACTTTCTTGCGTGGAAGATTGAATATAATCCTAACACTTAACCAACTTGTCACATCACAAGAAAATTATATAAACTGGAAATTCTGTATAAATTTTCTTTGATTCTTGGATGATGAAAATACAACACTGTCACTAGCTTCTCATCAGGATCCCTTTCGACGAATAGCCTGAGAGTCTACCTCCCTGGAGACGATAGAAAAAATTACACATCCACTTCAAGAATGTAGAAACTTGCTTGAAAGGTGAACCCAGGAGACGATAGAAAAAGTTACATATTCACTTCAACAACGTAAACTTTCTTGAAAGATGAATTCTTAACACTTTACTAGCTGCCACATCACAGAATAGTTATTTCTTTATATAATCTAATAGTAAAAAAACCTGAAAAATAAAAGGATATATTTTAACAAAGAATCAGGTCATGAATCTTTCATGTATTGTATATTTAAAAAAAAAAGTACAACTAAATACTTATCTAATTTGAGGCTATTAGTCTTGTTTGTGAAAATTTTTCATAATTATATCTGTCAGTTTTTGAATATTTCATCAAACCCAGCTTTATAAATTGCATATTATGTTGAAAATAAAATCACTTTGGTACTTTATTTTGTACAATACTTATTTTTCTTTAACACTGCATATGTGTTATTGTATTGAAAAATCAAAAAATGTGAATACACTATCGTCTGCTCTTCTGTACACTTGATGAACTGTATAGATGCAAGCAATAGTATACGTAGAGCTGACGTCACGAACTATGACGTACTTCCGGGGAGAACATTTTTCGCCACGGGAGAAGAATTTTCGCGTTGAAGAATTCGTGACCCTGAACCTTCATTTCATAATATCTTTTGATAGAAGCCATTTCACAATATATGATCCTGAAGTGATTTTGCTAGTTTTATTCCAAGCTTTCATTTGAGTGCTCATAAGTGAGAAACAAAGCTCTTAATGCGAAGAAAACCGAATGTCACATCTCCAACAGGGCCTATGAGACGTATATAGGGTCTGGCTATAGCGCCCGACGGCGGCGTATGTACTGACGTACCTTATACTTGCCATCGAGGCGCTACCGCGCCCCTTGATAACAGTTCCCCCGAAGTTACGGTAAGAACTTCAGGATCTTCCAGGAAGATTATTGTAATGTTTTTATTATCTTCCACGGAATATGTAAGGAAGTTTAAAAGAAACTTTCCTGTAAG
>JACCIB010001755.1:0-21553 GCA_018906965.1 Philotrypesis tridentata | reverse complement strand
CCTTTTTCCATTACAGAGTTTCGGACGAAGTAATATTTCAGCAATGTTGTTGTGACCTTCGTAACCTTCATCCAATGTTTCTCTAACATTTAATATTTTTTCGATTTTTTTGAAAAAATTTCTTTCCTGTCGAAATAATCGAGCAATGTTATGGTAATATTGCAGAATGTTACCACAACATTGCTGGAATATAATATCTTACAAAGGGATCAAGGAAAAATGTTTAAAAAAAATTTTCCCGGTCGGGATTCGAACCGAACTCCTTTCGCTCAATGGACTCGCTCGTTATCCGCTGGGCTATTGTTTCGTTCTTGTCAAATAATTTTGAACCTAGGTTATATTTTGAAGGCTCTCGTTTATCTTACATTTTATCCTACACATTAACTTCAATGACAAGAACGAAACAATAGCTCAGTGGATAACGAGCGAGTCCACTGAACGAAAGGAGCTGGGTTCAAATCCCGACCCGGGGAAATTTTTTTTAAACATTTTTTTTATCCCTTTGTAAGATATTATATTCCAGCAATGTTGTGGTAACATTCTGCAATATTACCATAACATTGCTCGATTATTTCGACAGGAAAGAAATTTTTTAAAAAAAAAATCGAAAAAAAATTAAATGTTAGAGAAACATTGGACGAAGGTTACGATAGGTCACGACAACATTGCTGGAATATTACTTTGTCCGAAACTCTGTAATGGAAAAACGGACATGGAAGGTTCTGACAATATTAAAAATCCATAACATGGACATTATATAAGGTTCATACAATATTATCGAAAATCCCGAACATGCCAAAGTAACGTTCAGGCAATATTCCCTGAATATTGAGTGCTATATGGGCGATAACTAAAATGTATTTATTGAATTAAACAACAAGACAAATAAATGATAATGGCAATATAGATGAAATTATAAATCGTTAATAAATGTTCCGCCAGAGCTATAGTGCATGAGAAACCAGAGCACAAGTCTTATCAAATGGACGGTTCGTTCGAATCTCGCTTCTTTGCTCAAACATATCTGCTTTCCTTGTCATCTTGTGTTCGAACTCATCGTAGGTGCTGGGAAGTGACGCCGCTCTTCTGAAGAAATTGGAGACGGACTCGGTACCGCCACATGCAGAATCTCGGTCAGGATTCGAATCAAAAGTAATTCTCCTGGTTGGAAGAACGTTCTGTCGATTCTTTGTTACAGAAGTGGTATCTTGGTCTGGAACTTCAGAATGTTCAAGGTCGTCAGTGAAGTACGCTGCCTTTAAACTTTCGAGATTACTGCCTTTTAAAGTTGGAGATGTTCTTGCCGTCTTCATCTACTTGGATCTTGAACAGTTTGTCTAAGATTCACTCCGGGATGTTTTATGGTTCTTGATAAGTTTGTTCAAGTGGCCCTCTGATGAAGTCGCATTTAATGAAAGCATGAGAGCAGATGCCAATATTTTTCTGTTTGATGAAGGTCTTGTATGCACACTCGGTGGGGCTTGACGAAATCTTGTGCGCTGACTGGTAGTTGTTGGCAGATGAAAAATTCATCTGGAAGACGTAGTATTGTAACGCACAATATTTCGCATTTTCAAGCTTTTAAGTCTTCTTTATATGCTGTCCGTAGTCCAATCAAGACTGATGGCAGTAGATGGATCTAAAGAACTGCAAATTTACACTCGAGGGCTGGTTTTAAGGTTCTGTGCCATTTCTAGATTATGCCGTTTGATGCTGGATGATAGGGTGAAGTCCTCGTTTTATTGCTATATTAAAATAGCTGTTGCCATCCTTCAACGGTTATGGCTACGAGCCATCTGGAAAATCTGTCGATTATTGTTAAACAGTATTTGAAACCTTCAACGTTCGGTAGGTGAATGTAATCTAACTGAATGCGATTAAACCGTATATCAGGAACTTCGTTGCCCTGTGATTTGATTCGTTTGTGTCGTTGAACTGTGGTTCGTTCATATTTAAGACATTCTCTCGACCATTGGAGTAAATCTTTTTTCATTGCGGGCCGGACGTGCTTGCTTTTGAGTCAACGTGAGGCATTGCACTGGGTGTGATAAATCTTGTACTGCGTCAAACGCTGTGCGTTGAACTTTCTGTGGGATTTATAGTCAGCTGTTGAAGCTTCAATGGTGATTTGCATATCAATGGCGTTAATCCTGGATAAAGCATCCACTAAAACATTTTATGTACCTTTCACATGAATAATGTTGGTTCAAAACTGGCGAGATGAATTCTAATAGTTGATTGCATTGGAGAGAAAATTTCGATTTTCTGACAGATGACGTAAACCTGCTGTTTCTGATCCGTGGCAATTGTGAATTATCGACCTTTAAGCTGATATCTGGAGTATTTTATTGCTGCGAAAATGACGAGTAATTCACGATCTTGCGTGCTATATCTCTTTTATGTATCAAACAATTTTCGTGAAAAAATCCTAATAGTTTCCAATTTCCTTTTACAAGTTGCTCGATGGAAGTTCTAACACTAAAATTCGATGCGTTACTCCGTAGAATGATAGTTGTATTGGGATTTCTTTTGTATTTATATTCGGTACAAATTGTACAAATTATAAAGGAATAAGTGTCACGCGTTTAAATAAAACTTTAACAAATTAAAGGAGTTCGAAAACATGGTAACCTGATGGATGTAATTAAAGATGTTGTAGAAAAAACTTTTGGCTCTTTGTAAGTTATGATGTAGTGGAAAAGCTCTCGGATTGGTCGGTTCGAAGAACTTTACACGTGTAAATTGCAGCTGTCGGCTGTTTCCCTGGTTTGGCGAATTCTCTCTATATCCTCGAGTTGGTAGTCCACTGCATCCTCTATGGTTCGTGTATTTCTCAGCAGTATCTCAACAGTATAATGACTGTTCTTTAGCGGAGTACACTGGCAAGGCGTTCTGCACTTCCCACCAATTAGGGAGCTGACTTCTGCAGGGTCAAACTGGGATCTATAATTCTTTACTCCTAAAACTACGTGCAAGTAATTCCAGTTATTGATGGTAATTTCAGCAATTTCTTTCTTCTTTTCAACCATGGACTAAGTGCTTTGACTGTTAGGCTGGTATCCACCTTCGGTTTAAAGTTATTTCTTCTGTTATTAAGTATATAGTTGATTTAATTGTTTCAACTTGCCTCAATTCTTTTTTTTCTCTTCGAATTTTTTCTTCATTTTGCAGCGATGTAGCAGCCTCTATTAGTTTGATTTCCTCAATGCCAAAATCTCTATTGAAATTATTGAGAAAAAATACTTTTTTCAATTGGATCGTTTCTTGATTATGTTTTCCTCGGCGGTTATATTCCTTCTGATTTCGCCAGAATCCATAGTTTGAAACAAAAATTTCGTGACTGTACATTTGTCGGCTGTATTTTCTATTTTTATCGGAGTTTCGACGCAATTCTCTTTTTCTTCTACTCTAGATTTTCTTTTTATCTAGTCTACGAGGTTCCATGGCTGAGTTTTGAAAATTCTTCGGCACTAGGACAACTCTCTTTAACATCTAGATTCTTCTTTCCAACGGGAAGATTTTGCGATAAGTTTCTCATGATCGACTCGTCAGATCGCATGGCTGCGTCATTACCCCTCAGTGGTACAACGGGGGTCCCATCTGAGAGGATGTGTTTTTATTGTTTTATTTATATAATATAAGAGCAAATCGACTGTTTATCTTATTGATAATGAAAATACAACAGTGGAAAAAGGGCGCTAGCATCATAAAACAAATATGGCCGACCGAAGTATATATAGTCTTCGAATTTCAATGTCATTTTTTGAGAGTTTATGAAAACTTAAATTCAAATGACAAACAGATGGTTCGTATAGTAAAACGTAAACTAAGTTTATGCTCCGAACGACTATGTTTTTTAATTCGCACCTTGACTACCAGTAGCACATGTTAATTTTAAACTCTGAATACGACCGAGATCAGCGAGTGACTAAAAACTTTGAACTATACCTTGAACGCTAATCCAATTGAGAGGCACTTATTTTCTCTAAGTATTTAGATGATCTTACCTCTTTCTCTCTCTCTCTCTCTCTCTCTCTCTTTCTCTTTCTCTTTCTCGCTCTCTCCTATTCCTCCCTCGTCTGTCCCACCCTCCCCCTCTCTCGTGAGGTAAACATGTGCAGTAGTTAAGCAGTCACCAAGTTATCCTCTTTGTTATAATTCAATTGGTTATTAGTTTAGAGTTTCTGCTTCCAGGGGTATTAAATTATTTATATATCTTAATTATTATGCGAATATTTATTCAACATTAAAAAAAAAAATAACCTAGCTAGCTACATGCAGAATGATGTGTAAGTAAAATAAAATTTTACACAGAAAACGGATAACATAAGCAGAATTCAAG
This sequence comes from Philotrypesis tridentata, assembly GCA_018906965.1. NCBI lineage: Eukaryota > Metazoa > Arthropoda > Insecta > Hymenoptera > Pteromalidae > Philotrypesis > Philotrypesis tridentata. The sequence continues at coordinate 17,211 of JACCIB010001755.1, read as the reverse complement.
CTTTTTATTGTAATTAATCTAAGTAATTCTCTGCACGCTTTTTAATTCATCAGTGATTTCTTGAAATAAATCAGTAATTTTTTTAGTGTATCTACCCATATAACACTCAATACTCAGGGAATATTGCCTGAACGTTACTATGGGATGTTCGGGATTTTCGACAATATTGTGTGAACATTATATAACGTTCATGCAATGGATTTGTAATATTGTCCGAAACTTCCATGTCCGTTTTTCCATTACAGAGAGAATACAAAAGTAATAACCCAGCAATATTGCCGGGACCTATCGCAACCTTCCACCAATGTTTCTCGAACATTAAATTTTTTTCCGATTTTTTCGAAAGAAATTTCTTCCCTATTGAAATAATACAGCAATGTTCCAGTAATGTTGTGGTAACATTGCACAATGTTATCACAACATTACTGGAATATAATATCTTACAAAGGGATCAAAGAAAAATATTGAAAAAAAATTTTCTCCGGTCGGGATTTAAAACCCAACTCCTTCCGCTCAGTAAACTCGCCATTATCCCGATTAGCACTACATCTCGTGGGAATATTACCTCAATGTTGTGTACCAAGATATTCCATAAATTGCAATGTTACATAGAGATTATATAACCTTGGAATGACCTGGTGAGAACATTGCAGCCAATCTCGATTTCCATTATTGGATTGCAAAGTTTGGTATAAAAAATATTGTCACAATGTTATGTCAAGATTATATGACTTTGCTGAAATGTTGAGTAAAAAAATTTTGCAAACTGACCAAATGTCAGTGTGGAATATTGCAGTAACATTGTAGCAAGATAAAAAGTCACACCACAATGGCAAGTAATATTGCCGTGACCTATCACACCATCCCTTATTGTTTAAAAAACAAGGCATTGTTAATTCATTTTTTAAAAATACATTTTTAATTATAGGTATATAAATGATATAACAATTAGTTAAGTGGCTCTTGAAAAGCAGAAAAAAATTTTATCAGAATTTTTTTTTACAAAATGGCGGCGATACAGTACTTCTCGTGAACCGCTTTTTTAAAAAAGTGTTTTGCGGCGAGCAGTAGAAGTCTTTTCCAACTCCACCTATAACAAAAAGATTTTTTCTTCATTATCTACATGAGTTGGGCTAGTGAAATACACAAGATTATATTTTTAAAATTTTTTTTCGCGAAATGGCGATTGTTTGAAAAAACGATCGTGTTTTTGACGAAAAAAGTCGACTTTAATTGTTTATAACAATTTTTTTTGTTAATTATTTGCTATAATCGTGTGTACTTCATTAGGTAATCAAACAAAGAAGCTACTGTTAAAATTTCAAGTCAATCGGATCTAAACTCTTTGAGATCTACTGCTTGCTTCGGAAAACGCGACAATTTTATTTGAAGCAAAAATTTGTTTAGAAATAAGAAAATTAGATCGAAATGTTTCTAATCATGCCAAATACATTGTGACAATTTAATTTCAGAAATATTTTACGTCAAATTTTTTATACCAAACTTTGCAATCCAATAATGGAAATCGAGATTGGCTGCAATGTTCTCACCAGGTCATTCCAAGTGTTAGATAATCTCCGATTAACATTGCATTTATGAATAATCCTTGGTACGTCACAGTCAGCAATAATTCCCCCCAAAGATGTAGTGCTAGTCGGGGATCCTCTGAGCCATTGTTTTGTTGTTGTCAAATAATTTTGAACTTAGGTTATATTTTGAAGGCCCTTGTTTATCTTTTATTTTAACCTACACATTAACTTCAATGACAACAACAAAACAATGGCTCAGTGGATAACGAGCGAGTCTTCTGAGCGGAAGGAGTTGGGTTCAAATCCCGACCGGAGAAATTTTTTTTTCAATATTTTTCTTTGATCCCTTTGTAAGATATAATATTCCAGTAATGTTGTGATAACATTGTGCAATGTTACCACAACATTACTGGAACATTGCTGTATTATTTCAATAGGGAAGAAATTTTTTTCGAAAAAATCGTAAAAAAATTTAATGTTCGAGAAACATTGGTGGAAGGTTGCGATAGGTCCCGGCAATATTGCTGGGTTATTACTTTTGTATTCTCTCTGTAATGGAAAAACGGACATGGAAGTTTCGGACAATATTACAAATCCATTGCATGAACGTTATATAATGTTCACACAATATTGTCGAAAATCCCGAACATCCCAAAGTAACGTTCAGGCAATATTCCCTGAGTATTGAGTGCTATATGGGTATTTATTACAATTTCTTAAGTTACAAATTTTCATCATAGCTTTACTAAAAATTATTTAATATTTACGCACTGAAGCCTAATGTACCTGTTTTCAAAATGTCTAGAAAGGAAACTGCACAGCTCGAAAATGACCATCGTCAATTAGCTGTAATTTTGACAAAGTGAAAAGTTTATTTTTAGAATTAATGCACACATAAATCCGTGATTTAATTATTTATGGATTAAAGTTTATGTTTTACCTGTCAATGGATTTTACTCGTAATTTTAGATTTTATAATTAATTCTAAAAATATAAGTTTTTCTATTGTTAAAAATTGTTTATGAAACTTAGTCTTCATAGTTCTGATTGAAATTTGATTATGAATAAATTAAAAAAAGTTGTTGAGAATAAATGAAAATGGAGGACTCTAGACGTTTTTGAAACAACGATGTATGGGGAAATCGATGAGAGTTGACTTATGTTAGTTGCATCTACGGGACAAAAAGAAATTTGATTTTAAAACACTATAAAAAACTTAATAATTTTTCTAATATATTCTAACCTTTCTGTAGTATAATAAAAAGTGAATAATTAATTGATAGTTTCTTTTAAAAGTTAACTAATTTGCAGATGAATTGAAGAATGCTGTTGAAAAGAAAAATGAATTAGCTTGTAAAAATAAGAAAAGGTCGCCAACGATTCAACCATCTGCTCAACCTATTCAAAAAAGAACATTAGGTATGGTATATTATTATTGTAATATATCAAGAAAATAAAGTAAAAGTTGATTTATTTTTATACTTTTCAATTTCAGATTATCGTAGTTTATTAAATGATAAAGTAAATGTGGCTTACAAGCAACAACTAAAACTTAATAGTAGATTGTCAAATTTTGAAAAATTGACTGAGCACTTGAGGGAAAAGAAATTAAAGACTCAAAACGACGAAAGCAGATTGGTTTCGTATCTACCTCTAAAGCCAAAACATATCGAACTCTTCGAAGAAAAGTTGCGGAAGGAACGAAACGCTTTACCTTTGGTAAATTTTTAAGAATTTTCTTTTCAATATATACAAGAATTATTTTAATTTTTGCATGTATCCATTATTTATATTTATAAAAAACAAGTTATGGATTTTATTTTGCGCGTTTTGAGAGTATTCATAATTGTAAATGCTGGACATACTTTACTTTATTAGAACCTTTGTTATTTTACTAGTGGACATCATGGAGATAAATACGGTTACTAAATTTTCTATGGACCAGACGTAAAGAGTGTCCTTTCATTTCCATTCTTTCGAATTATAACGTAGATTTTACGTAATCGAACTGTACATTTTGCCCAGTTTGTGCCAGACGTTCCTTCTAAGCATTAGAGTCTCTCGACTCCTTTCTTCTAGTTCGAGGATGTAGGCGGATTGCGTAACTAATCAAACTCCGAGTATAGGAAAGGAAAGAGGTTCGTTCAAACACTAAATTTAATTCTTATAGCTATGGTCCCTAAGTTATCCAATACGCAATCACTTTCATGCGTAAATCACATCCAAGACAGCCCTTAAACCCGATAAATAATCATTTACTATACTTGATAACAAAGCACTTAATTGTAATGTTTAACTAAGAGAGCTGATAAAATAGCTAGATAACCATGCTTCATTGATGTAAAATCTCACATATGAAAAAATAAGCATCGCAGGCGAAATACCGTGTGCAATTGCGAGATTGATCGAATAGATTAGCGAAGACAAAAAATCTACTCATCTTTTCCTCAATAGCAAGACAACTTGGAATTCAAATCCTTTCTGAAATATCTAAAAAATGCACTTGTTAAATATAACAGAAATCATTTTTCGAAAGTGCAGTTGAAAACATGTCCGTTCAAGGCAGCTATGGCCAGAGACAACCAACTCTCTCTCTCTCTCTCTCCCTCTCTCTCTCTCTCTCTCTCTCGCTTCCTCGTCGTCAAGTTATACCCTCACTCATTGATTGTGCGCTTCAGACCGATAGCCCCGAAATTTGGCGCGACTCATCCATCGTTGCACGCTGCGTTTGCACAGCGATAGCCTAACTATACTTGTCGTTCAGATTAGTATCAGTAAGTCCCTGGAGGTGATATCGAGGAGCCCTGTCCAGGTACGTGCCCTATCTGGCACTCAGGTCTAGTCTATTACGCCATTCCTCCTGTTTCTTCATCATTTACTATTAAACATGCCCAAGGACACCCCACAGTATCCTACTCTAGTCTCCTGTCTATACCCTTCATCACGCTGAGCACCGAGCAGAGTTCCTGCGTCCACGGGAATTGCGGATCCACGTAGGGTACCCCCTCCCCCACACTCTGTGTCTCGGGCCCACAAAGGCCGGGCACTTGCATACCAGGTGCAATGTGGTCTTCTCCTTCGACCCACACCATCTGCATTCTGCCCCCTCTCTTACTTCATCTTGCACAGGTGATATCCACCCGCCAATGTCCTGTAAAAAAAATCCTACCGGTACCCTAAGTCAAATTCTGTCCGATTTACCTAGGGTGCACAAGCCATTCTCTACATGATTCATCCCCCAGCAGACGTTTAGACTCCCTCCATTTCCTATGTAGCTCCTTGTGGAGCCAACGTTTAACCACCCTGTCCACCACGGGTACCGCTACCATGCAGGGCCTTACCAGACAGGAGCTTCTACCTATAAGGCGGTCTGCCTTTTCATTACCAATGATGCCTGAGTGTCCTGCCACCCAAACCAATCTAACCTCCTTTTCCCTTGACAACGCCTCCAACGACTGCCTGCATCCCATCACCTCTCTCGAGTCGATGCAGATTGCACCCAATGCAAGGAGCCCTGCCCTGCTATCCGAGTATATGGTAATAAACCTGTGGTTGGTTTCCTGATCCGGTATCAAATCTGCAGTCCCTTATGGCCCTTATTTCTGCCTGAAATACGGTTGCGTATGAATCCAGGCTGCATACCAATTCCTCGATAGCGCCCTTGCTCCACGCTCCCGCCCCTATACCCTGATCCGTCTTTGATCCATCCGTGAACCACACCTCTCTCGCCTCAAATAGGGTGTATGTGCCTACAGTTCATTCCGCTCTCTGCGGTATAAAAACCTTACATGGTTTAGAGAAAAGTAATTTCCTTGCCATTCTATCGAATTCCTTCTAATCATTATCTTCCACGCTATCCGCCATTACCTCCTCGTCCCTGAACCTATCGCATAACTTCATTTTGGAGAGTCTAGCATATGCCTTGAAGGTACCTGGAAGCCTCGATTTTATGATTGATTCATATATCCATCTTACCTGGGCCGGCCCCAACCCATAGTGTATTCCTATCGCCCTTCTGCATAGCCAGACGCTGCTTACGGCTTTCGCACATTTGTTCCTTATGTGCTTACCCCAGTTGAGTTTTGCGTCAATCGCGACCCCCAGGTATTTAACCTCTTTCAACAGTTTCTGTGCAATGCCATTCCAGGCAAGCTGTCTTGTTCTTGTACCTGTTTGTGCATAACATGACGTTCACTTTCCTGGGGTTCACACTTAACACCACTGTCTTGCACCACTCCTCCACGAGGCTCAAGGCATACTACATGACTCCCGTCACAACATCTACGTCGTCACCCCTCACTATAATCAGTATGTCGTCAGCATGCGTCTGCACATTTTTACCTGCATCCGCCAGCTCTCTCAACAACCCATCCACTACAAGGCATCACAGTGTGGGGGAAAGCATTTGCCCTTGAGGGTATATCTTTCCCATCCTACGTCTCCTAGAGCTCGAGCCCCAGTGCACCACGATTATCCTGCTGCTCAGTATGCCTTAGGTCCAGTTACATACCGACTGGGAGATACCATGTTTCACCATTCCCTCCGCCATGGCCTCCCTGGTTGTGTGGTTAAATGTTCATTCACATGCAGGAAAGCCGTTACGATCAGTTCTATCTTTTCCATTCCCTTTTCTATTCGGTATACAGCATTCGCTAGCGCCATTTGTACCGATTTCCCTGCTTGGTAGGCGTGCTGCACACTATGTAGGGGTGCCGTCACCAAACATTCTTCCTTGATATACCTATCTATTAACCTTTCCAGTGTTTTTAACAGAAACGAGGTCAGGATAATGGGTCTGTAATCACTTACAGCCGAGTGCTGCGCCTTCCCTGATTTGGGGAGGATCACAACATTCGCTTATCTCAATTTACTGGGTGTGTACCCATACGCCAGACAAGCCCTAAAAAGCCTCTCTAGGATAGTCCTTAATGTCTTCTTTCCCTGTTGAAATAAAGTCGGAAAGATTCCATCCACAGATATTTATAGATTCGCCTACTGGCACTCTTTATCAATATCTATAAAATATTTGTACATAGTTTTGTACGCATTATTATGCAACGGTTCTTTACGAAATAATATGCAATACTTAGACCTTGTATGCCATATATTCGTGCACAATTTTTATGGATTCACCTATAGTATAAAGCCTCTGTATATTTCCCTACATAATATTCTGCAAGTTTTTTTTCATAAGGGAAAATACAGAACAAAGAACATAAAAATATACATAAAATCTATAAAACTGTAATGGATTAAGCTCTCTGAATCGGTAGGTAATTATTTCTCTATGGGTCTCATCCTTTAAACTCTTTTTTTGCAAAATGTGTTTATTAATAAGTAATTTCTATTTCGATTATAAAAGTGTGGATCAATTGTAACAAGAGATGTTTCTTCATTCCTTCTAGTTTATCCTCATGAATGGTTCAACCGAGTTCATCCAGCAAATTCAAGTCCGAAATAACGTAATTATACAATGGTTACATCATTATTAAATGCATTAACATCTAAAAGACGTATATTTCAAGTAACTTTTCATCGATATTTTTTTTTATGTTATCGATCTACTACAAAATTTCACAGACACTTTTCCAACGTAAAATTTCATGCTCTTTTAGAATCCTTGGTCAAATATGTAATTATTCTTAAAGGAAAAAAGAAAAGGCCTATTTAAATATGAAAATGTGTAAAAAAATTTTTTATCCAAGATTTTTTTGTTTTTTTTTTGCATTAATACCATCAAGGTATCATCTTTTAATCATGATCATGGATGACCATGAGTGTTGAAGATTAACAGGAAAGTTTAATATTAATATTCAATAACTTATTTTCGCAAAATGGGCTTCCAGAATGTGAAAATTTTATGAAAATCTTAACATTAAAAATCTTAACAGACTTTGAAAAAAAGCTACTAAGAACTGAGCTTTTTTCAAAATTTTTCAGTCAATGTTTGATTTTCTTAAAAATTTGGAGAATCTAATATTCCAAAAAGGTCCTTTTTTTAATAATTTTTTTTCATTTTTTTCAAACAAGTTTCTGTCATTTTTGTAAATGATTAAAACGAATAAAAAATGAGATAAAATGATTTTAAAAAATAGGGAAAAAATTATTTATTAAAAAAGTGCTCCTATTAATTTGTAGTGTACGCTTTAAGGAGTAAAAGGAGATATTAAATATTTCATTTCATCTACGCAAATGCTTAGAATCGTGTACACTGTATAAAAAACTTCAGTAAAAAACATGTCTTAATAATAACAGATTTATGAGATGAAAAATTAATATTTTCAGCATTCAATAGCTTAAATTGAATGTCCGAAGTTCCATTATGATTATTTAAAAAATGATATTTTTAAAGCTTTCCAAAAAAAATGTATCTTTTCCAACTATTAATCCTGTCGTAACCCCTTAAATCGGCCATTTCTGTTTTCATGTAACGTTGAGTTAATCGCATTGTTGATCTCGTATTTTGAAAGACCAAGCAATTTTATGTCAGAAAAGTGTTTGTGAATGCATATTCAGACCGATAACAAAAAATAAACTCGATTAAAAGTTATTTAAAATTTGAGTCGTTTGGATTTTAATGGGTTAAGGGGATAAAACACCAAGATAACCTAAAAAATAAAATCACAATTTAAATTAAAATATTGTGTTGAAATAATTGCTAATTATTATGCTAAAAGTATATAATTTTACCTTTATTTTACCTTTATTTTATTTGGGCTCTTGAAAATTGAATTTAGACTATCCTATCCTTAGTGACACTGCGTTGACCTCGACTTGGATTTTTCCACTTATGGTAAGATTCCAGACCAACAGTTAGTTTAAGGACCTGATATCAAATAGAAAATGTTTTAAAAATCTGTCATTCTCATGTCAATGTAGCGATTTTTCATTGGAACCATAGACAATTTTTTACACAAAAAAAAACAGAATTTTTTAATTTCAGTGACTTAATTTTCATACATGTTCTTTTATAAAAAATTATCTAAGCTTCTAATAGAAAATACCTACAATCGCACGAGAATAACAGATTTATTAAAACATTTTCCATTTGGTTTCAGGTTCCTAAATCCATTTGTTGGTCTGGAATCTTACAGTAAGTGGAAAAATCTTAGTCGAAGTCAATGCAGTGTCACTACGGATAGGATAGTCCAAATTCAATTTTCAAGGGCTCAAATTAAAGGTAAAGTTATATACTTTTAGCATAATAATCTCTACCCAATAATTTTAATTTAATTTGTAATTTTATTTTTTAGCTTATAGGGGTGTTTTGTCCACTTAACCCATTAAGTCCCAAATTGCAGAAATTTCAATCTTACATTCAAGCTTGAATAATTTGATGAAAACAACAAAAAATTTATTAGGGAATAGTCATTCCTACTATTTTCGGGTATGCCCGACACGGTGCAATGGTTAAAAAAATTTTAAAAATTGTTCTTTAGTTAATAATAGACGAATTAAAATAAAAAATGCGTTTTTTTCAAGCACTTTTTTTTCAATCGAAATTTAGAGGGGGAAGCAATTTTATTTTTAGTGTCGCAAATATGCACAAAAGTGCACAAAATATCTGAACTTTCCAAATCTGACCCGGTTTTTTGGCTATGATTTTTTTTACAAAATGGCGGCGGTTTTTGTGAAACAGGGTGATGTTAAACTTCGTGTTTTTTTTCTCGAAAAATACCACCTTAACGAAAAAATGTTATAGAATGAAAAGTGCTTAGAATTACTCAAAGAATACGTATGAATTTTTTTAAAGGTTTTGAGCAAATTTTTAATTTTTTCAAATATCACTTTTATGAAAAATTTCAAAAACGCTCACAAATTTTTGAAAATTTGTTTGTAACGTTCATTCTTCCCCAGAAAAAAATTATATTTTACTTCATTTTTTCACCAATAATTTTTTTCTGCAGAAGAATGAACGTTACAAACAAATTTTATAGAAGAAAAAGTACTTATAATCGTTCAAGGAACATCATCAATTTTTTTCAAAAATTTTGGAACTATTTTGAAATATTTCAAAAAAGTGAAATTTGAAAACATACAAAATTTGCTCAAACCTTTATAAAAAATTTATACGTATTCTTTGAGTAATTCTAAGCACTTTTCATTCTATAACATTTTTTCGTTAAGGTGGTATTTTTCGAGAAAAAAAACACGAAGTTTAACATCGCCCTGTTTCACAACAACCGCCACCATTTTGTTAAAAAAATCATAGCCAAAAAACTGGGTCATATTTAGAAAGTTCAGATATTTTGTGCACTTTCGTGCATATTTGCGACCTAAATATAAAATTGCTTCCTCCTCTAAATTTCGATTGAAAAAAAAGTACTTGAAAAAAATGCATTTTTTATTTTAATTCGTCTATTATTAACTAAAGAACAATTTTTAAAATTTTTTTAACCATTGCACCGTATTGGGTATACCCGAAAATAGTAGGAATGTCTATTCCCTAATAAATTTTTTGTTGTTTTCATCAAATTATTCAAGCTTGAATGTAAGATTGAAATTTTTGCAATTTGGGACTTAATGGATTAAGCAAATACGGTTCACAGAATCTCAATTCGCCAAAATTTTTGCTATGGGGGACAAGTCCTGTTTACACCCAAAAGACTTAACTAGACGAAATCTATGTATCTAAAACTTGCATCTCATCACAAGATATTCGATAAATATATGTTCAGTAGTTGATACTTTCAAAAATAGGATTCAATGAAGAAATATATGAAACATGACCTGTATTTTTTGAGATGAAGAATTACTCACAATTTCAAATAAATATTCAAAAGAATCGTCAATATATCAACAAAGGAATGTAGACAATATTGTCTCTTTTAATTATGATTAATCTATTAACGGCCACGCGGACATTTCACAGTCGATTTGTCACAATCGACAGTTGGTTTTTGATCTGTATAAGACATAGAATTAACTAAATATTACAAAGGGCAACATATTCTTGTGTAAAAAGATCTTCTCTTTCTGAATCTGAGGTCAGACTTGGAAAACTTTCAAAAATTAAATATTTAGTGTATAAAAAGTGCACAGTCGATGCTTGAATTTTAGATACGTTTAGACAGCCATATTTGAATTTGGTGCAAAATTTTTCAAATCTGACCTCAAATTCGGAAAGAGCAGGTTTTTCTACATAAGAATGTGTTGCTCTTTATAATTTTTAGTTAATTCCGCAAGTTGTAGAGATAAAAAATCAATCGACTGTGAAATGTTCGCGTGAGTTAAACTAAATGAAATGCAGTTAAGAGAGGAATCATTTAGATAGGACCATTGCTTGTTTTTTAAAATTAATTGTATCTTTATTTGGATATAATACAAAACTAAAATATTTAAAATTTTTCTAGATTTTGTAAATACACTGAGCAATCATCTATAAAGATCATCAAAATGAGCGAAAAGAGAAAATTAACTATTAAAACTTTATCATCAAGGCAACGTAGAAGATTAGTCGCAGAAAGAACAAGAGCCTTTATCAACGTTACCAATATTTCTGATTCCTCATCCTCGTGTGATTCATCAATGGATGAAAATGACGTCTTACCAACAAATATATTAGCGAACATGAATTCTTCAAGTTCAGAAAATGCAGAATCTGACTCTGTAGTTCAACCTAACGATGATGCTCCACAAATATTAGACGAAGTACAATCTCAGTTTTCGGAGGTGGACAGTTTCGAGTACAGATATTCATCATCGAATTTTTCGGATGTAGATGAGCTTGAAGATTTTGATAATGACGACGCTGATTATTTTTATAATCATGCTGAAGCAAAACAACAAGAATGCCTTGAGGATGTACGCAATCTTATATTGACACATAACATTGACCATGTAACTGCGAAAAATCTGTTACAAGTCATGAATAAATACACAGACTTCAAGTTACCTACTGATCCTCGGATAGTTTTAGGAACTCCTAGATTTACAAGATCTTGGGAAATCGAAGGAGGACAGTATTATCACTTTGGTGTTAAACGTGCATTAATAAAATTGATTAGAGATGCTAAAGATAGCAAACTTGTTTATACAAATAATTTAGAATTATTTGTTAATATTGACGGCGCTCCTCTGCATAATTCTACAACCAAAGGCATATGGCCAATTCAAATATCAAATAATTTAACTAAATCGACTTACGCTGTAGGAATATTTTATGGACCAGGAAAACCTCAGAATGAAGATGAGTTTCTAAGAATGTTTGTAGATGAGATGATAAACTTAATAAACGATGGACTGGAGTATTTATCAGAGGTCTTTACTGTCCGAATTAATGCATTTGTGTGTGATGCTCCAGCCAAAGCTATGATTTTGAAAACAAAAGGGCACAGTGGTTATTCATGCTGTCCTACATGCGAAGTAGTTGGTATGCGACTAGATAATGTTACTTGTTTTCCAGATGGCATAAACCAAGTACTTAGATCTGACGAACAATTTAAAAATTTATCTTATCTAGGTACATACCAACGAAGCCAAACATTGTTGAATCATATACCGAATATAGGGTTGGTAACAGGAGTTCCGAGAGACTATATGCATCTCGTATGCTTAGGTGTTACTAGAAAACTTCTATTTTTATGGAAGTATGGTCCACCAAACGTGCGTCTAGACAACGATCAGTTGGAACTGATTTCAACTGGGCTGAATACCGCAAATTCATGTATACCGACAGATTTTTCCAGAAGACCAAGATGTTTAAAGTTTGTGAAATATTGGAAAGCAACAGAGTTCCGTAGGTTTTTGCTTTATGATGGTCCTGTCATTCTAAAAAATGTTCTTGGTGACGATCAATATACTAACTTTCTTCATCTTCATGTAGCGATAAGAATACTAGTAGACCCTCAAAGATGTACTGAAATTGAATCCGTAAATTTATCTGAGAGATTGTTACAAGAATTTGTTGAAGGTTTTGAAGTAATTTATGGTGAACGACATGTTTCATACAACATTCATAATTTACTTCATTTAGCTTCGGATGTAAGAGTATATGGATGCTTGGATAATTTTAGTTGCTTTCGATTTGAAAGTTTTCTATTCTTTTTAAAAAAATTGCTTCGTAAACACAATCACGAACTTGCACAAATTGTTAGACGTTGTGAGGAATTGGATCAAGCATCTATAAATGTAATAAAGAATAAGAAGGAATCGGTTTGCGTCACGTATTCTAAAATACATATAAATGGACCACGATTAAGTAATATGTCAGGGGTACAATATAAGCATTATAATTCAGGGAACTTCATAATCAAATGTGAAGATAACAGAAACAACTGTCTCGTACTAAAAAGTAAGACTGCAGTTCGTTGCTTAAATTTTATACAAAGTCATGATGCAGTATTTATAATTGGAACCGAATTTGTTCATGATAGTGCAATATATGATGATCCAGTTTTATCCACTGACTTGGGTGCTTTTATTGCGCAAGAAAGTTCTCTGTTACGTTCGTGGAATTGTAATGAAATTCTAACCAAAGCTTGTGTCATTCCCTACAATGAAAAATTCGCTATTATACCTTTAATACATTCAGAATGATTCAATTGTTAGTTTTTAATTGTTAGTTCGATTGTTAGCTTAATTCTTTTGTTGTAAATAAAATGAAGAGGTAAAAAAGAATTTGTACACAAACCATTACTTTCTGTAAATATAAAAGCTTGTATTTATTATGTAGCATTTAAATGTACTTCATAAAATATTTCACATTTTTGTTAACTGAAGTATCATGTAAAATTACCGTTTCGAAGTGAATTCTGTTTAATAGTTTTTTAAGACTTAGTAAATAAATGTAGATATTTTGAAGTTTTATAAAATATATCAAAACTTATGTAAAATTAAGATTTTTTGAACATTAAAGTCCCAAGATTTAATGATCAAATTTTCAATAAAATTCAATAGATACAATAAAATTAATCCATAAAATTTTTATTAATTCCCAAATCTCTATCTTTATAATAATAATTATTATTACTTCTATTCCTTTCAATTTATCTACCTATCTTCTACTGCAGCTTTGCCAATTGTAAGTACAAACATTAAAAAATATATTAGTTTTGCATTAAATTAATATTTATAATATTTTTTTAATTTTTTGATTATGATATTCATAACAACTAATAGCTCACAAAACCAAAAAATACTTGTACTTGTGTACAGTTTCTAAATAAGTATTTGTACATAGCATATATCATTTTAAATCACAACTGATTTTACATTTCGAGGCATCAACACCCTTATTTATTACAGTTATTTAGATGCAACTGATTAATTTTCTATTTACGAGAAGACAGCAAACAAGTTACGACGCCATGCCTGCGTAAGTGCAGTACCCGAAGCAATAACTTTTCGAAGGAAGGTTACAGTGACAGATGCAAAAAATTTTATTCAACCCGTCTCTACGGTGTGGTTTCTTAACTACATAAGACCTATCTGTTTTACATTATCGTCCTACACTCGCAACCGTATTTACGTGAGAAACAGTTAACTGCTCATACGAGCTACCGACGCGCTATCTTCGTCACAAGCGCCTTTTCACAGACCCACTCGCTTTGGTCTCTCTCTCTCTCTCTCTCTCTCTCTCTCTCTCTCTCTCTCTCTCTTTCTCTCTCTTTCATGTGCTGGTGAGTACGTTCCCAGATGTGTTTCACATTGGTGTCTGGTTTTCCAGTATTTAACTTCTTTTCTACTCCTTTACGAGAGGTTTTGAGTTTTCCAGGCTGAGCAGGCTCCTGTTGGCTAACAGTTTTTACGTGTCATCGCAGCACGGATCTTTTTTTGGGCCAGAGAGACCCGCTTTTTGTCTGGCGCAACAAAGCTCTATTATCTCTGAGTACTGGCTGTTCATTTGTTCACCTTTACCGTTGCTGACTGACCTGCTGACTGTCACTGCTGATCCTCCTGGCCCAGCTGTTGTGTAACTGCTTGTCGTGTGCGGTCCTTGTTGTCATCTCAACATCATCTGTCAGCGTCACCGACCGACTATCAAAAACTGGCCAGGTTGCGTATCAGTGTCCTCGAAGAGAAAATCATGGAGTTGTATGCGTCCACTAATCTTTGCTTGTCTTAATGAGTGCGCTCTGTAAAACGTTTTTGTGAGTTGATGCGTTGCACGAGTCTCGTGTTTCGTTCACAAATACTGCTACTGCGCCCCTATTGTGGCGACTAATTAGTCTATAATCCAATGTTTGTCAACGAGCCTGTATCTGTCAGCTCGCGGATATTCTAGCTTTAGTTCCATATTACGCTACGCAGTCTGTAATAAACTGTATCACGTCAACTGCAGCGACGCATCGTGGCGTTTGGATGCGACTACGATTCGTTGCTGTGAAGCTGAAAATACCTTGGTACCAGCCTTGAGTTCAAACTTGATCGACTTAGCGAGTAATCCCGTACAGCCCCAGCGCAGGACCTCATCTTAGCCGCTGTCCCGATCGGTCACCTCCATCGTCGATGGTGGTGACGTTGTTGCCCCGTACATCACCTGCTATTCAAACATCATCGTCATCGGTGATTTCAAAGTAAACATATCTGTTAAAAATGATGCTTCGAATCCCATGTTCACAACTTTTGACTCTCTAACACTAAGCATTGTCGAGTCCGACCTAACTCATCATGTCTTCTGGCGTACGCCTTCGCCACACACTTGGCTTGACCTATTTTTCATTAGCAATCCTGAGAACGACATTTGTTACGGAAAATCACCTACTCCCTTCGTCGCTCGCCACGATTACATTTCGCTAAAGTGAAATATCGCTAGGCCGCCAGTGGTGAAAAGAACACTCGACACATGCAGTCTGAATCGTGTATCAGCTGCCAAAATAGCTCGTGAAGTGGATGCTGCTCTCATGGCTCTTCTCTCGAGTTCTGGACATAGCAGCTTGGCTAAGGCCTTCCTCATGGTAGCTTCGTATGAAAACATTGTGCTCGGTAAGTGTGCTTAGCCTCCCTCGATAAATGAGTCTGAACGTGCTCTGTCGAAAACGCTGGTATCTACATTTGATAAGGTGGCCCCTGTCAACACCATTAGACTGTCTTCTAAACGCAAGTCGTGGGTCACCCCTGCTATCAGATCGCTCATGCGTAAACGATATGCTGCATATAAGTATGCCCGGAGTACGTGTCTTCTACGCGATTACGAACAGTTCAGATGCCTCCGCTCTATTGTGTGAAATCAACACGATACTGCAAAAATGGATATATTTCTGGAAAGCTCGAATCATCACATTCACTCTCTGCGCAATTGATTGAGATTCGTAACTTGTGTGTCACAAAGCCTTCTCTGCCATCGCCCCTTACCACCTTTAGTACGGTACCATAAATCAACATTTTGCTGGCATGATCAACGTGCATTCGCCGCTCATCGACAGTGACTTCCATGCTCTATATGGTGTTCAGCGGCATGACCACTCACATATGTTCACTTTATCCACGATGAGTGAACAGGACGTTGAGAAAGCCGTATGAATGACCAAGACGTTACCTGCGCTTGTTTCGCCGCTTACGCAGCTTATAAATTTTTCCACTATTACAGCCACTTTTTCAAACGATTTGAAAAAGGCGCTTGTCATCCCCCGCTGTCGGATACTAGGCCTACCACCCTACTATCCGAAACTTTTAAGGTCCTTGAGCGCATCGTGCACCAACGTTTTGTAAGCTACCTCGAAGCGTATAGGCTGCAGGACCAGCGTCAAGCTGAATTCCGCTAGGGACATTCCACCGAGACGGCTCTCTTAGGTATTTTCGATGAGATTCGCTGGGTTATCGACAAGCGCAAAATCACTCTATTAACCCTCTTGGACTTCTCAAAAGCTTTTGACATGATCTCTTATTCTCGATTACTCCAGAAGCTCCGTGCTCTCAGCGTCTCCAATACCACCTTTCGATGATTTTACAGTTACCTGGCCGATCGTGTCCAGGCCGTAGTCGATGAGGGCCGATCTATATCTGACTGGCTTCGCGCATCGTCTGGCATTCCGCAGGGAAGCAGTCTTGGGCCACTATTGTTTGCGTTCATAACCCATGTAAGCACTCAAATAACCAGGGTATTGCCTGACGTACTTGGCATTTCGGGATTTTCGACAGTTTGTGGACATAAAACGTTCATACATGGATTTGTAATGCACCAATATCGGGATATTCCTGACGGTATTTGTGTGGATTTCACACTATTGTGAATTATAAACGTTCATGCAATGGATTTGTAATATTGTCCGAACCTTCCATGTCCGTTTTTCCATTACAGAGAGAATACAAAAGTAATAACCCAGCAATATTGCCGGGACCTATCGCAACCTTCCACCAATGTTTCTCGAACATTCAATGTTTTTCCGATTTTTTCGAAAAAAATTTCTTCCCTATTGAAATAATACAGCAATGTTTCAGTAATGTTGTGGTAACATTGCACAATGTTATCACAACATTACTGGAATATAATATCTTACAAAGGGATCAAAGAAAAATATTTAAAAAAAATTTTCTCCGGTCGGGATTTAAACCCAACTCCTTCCGCTCAGTAAACTCGCCATTATCCTCTGAGCCATTGTTTTGTTGTTGTCAAATAGTTTTGAACTTAGGTTATATTTTGAAGGCCCTTGTTTATCTTTTATTTTAACCTACATATTAACTTCAATGACAACAACAAACAATAGCTCAGTGGATAACGAGCGAGTCTTCTGACGCGGAA
>JACCIB010001754.1:0-21611 GCA_018906965.1 Philotrypesis tridentata | reverse complement strand
AGCGTTGCATGCGTTGGCCAACTGTACGGACATCGTGCCGATGCAAGTCTGGGTTGCTCCAGGATCGTAAAGGGCCCTGATCCGGAATTCCCCTACATGGACTTGCAACCACCATCGCTGATCCGACAGTATACCGTTGCTACTGGTCGCTGCGCACTGCGCTGCGACGGTCGGTACTGGTGTTGAAATCTCTGAGGTCCGAGGCTTTATGGGGTCAGTAGGGACCTCCGCTACTTTTCCCCTTTGGCTTTTCCCTTACAGTCAGGGCAAGTGTACTTAGTGTAGCCTGGCTTCTGGCAGCTATAACAGACGAGCTCTTTCTTCGTCTCACTCTTGGTATCGCTGCTGTTGCTCGGCTTCTTATCAGCAGTCGTTTTCGGCTGATCAGCTTTATTTTCCTCGGGGCTGTTCTTCCCGTCAGGTTTCGGAGACTTCTTCCGCTTCTTCTTTGACTTTTTAGAGTCGGAGTCTGACAGCCTCAAGTCCAACTTACTCACGAAATCGGTGAACCATGGGGGTGGTTCATTTGGTCCGGAGGAGCTGATCACAGCGATTTTCGGCTGGTTCCTGCCTTTTGCCTTCTCGGACGTTGCTTGGTCTACGGCCGGGGTAACAGGTATGCCAGGATTCGTAGCCGTTCGTCGTTCGGCCGCGAGGGCTTTATGCCGGAACTCATCTAAGGTATTCACCTCGCTTCTCCCGAAGATAAAACGTAATGTTGGGGCCATATTGGCATATAAGATATCGAGCTTCTGATCTAATGGCGTGTCAGCTCGCATACGATCGAAGAGTGTGACCATGCTGACGTAATAATCGCTTACGCTCTCGGTCGGGCCTTGCGTTCTCTTGCTTGCTTGTATCAATAAGCTCGATCGCACTTCGTCGGGCATGCCGTAGGTGAGCCTGGCATCTTTACAAAAATCTGCCCAGGTTGTCCATTTTGGCCGTTCCACGCGAGCCCATTTCAAAGCTCCGCCGGACAATAGTTGCGAGAGACCGTCTAGCACTTCTTCATCTAACAGACGTGGACGGGCCAGTCTGAGCGCATCTTCGACGTCTTTGATAAATTCTTCGATATCTTCGTTGGGATTGCCGGCGAACTTCGCCTTCCACCTCCGAACTTTATCTCCGATGTCCATTACCTTCTCCGGAATCAGACGACTTGAGTGCATCGGCTGACCCCCCCCTTCCCAGACACATCTATTGTCCTGGCAGGGGTTGAATGCCCCTGGAGTAGGCTGAGTAATTGCTGATTGATGTTGAGTTGTTTGTGGAGGCTCTGCAAAATGCTGGGCCGCCGTATTTGACGGTGGTGTGCTTTGACTGTGTCCGTTTGACGTCGGTATCGTCGTTGCGTCAATCGGACGAAAATAATTTTGATAGTTGTACGCCGGCGTAGATGAACGTTGAAACGGCGTTGACTGAGCCCATTGTGGTATTGACGGTCCGCACGAGTTTTGTACGGGCACGGTCTCTGGCGTAAAATAGCGTTTGGAATATGTATCGCTGAAATTCACGTGACGATTGGAATTTGACGCTTGTTGATTTACGTTCGACATCGACTTTTCCAGTCGCGTAATTTCTTTAATCAGCGTTTGGATGTAATCGCCAGCTTGATTAATCGTCAGTTCGTGCGACCGTACCGTTGCTTGGAGTTCTTGTTTTTCTTCCAAGGTCTTCTTAAGCGTCTGCTCGTGCACCTCTAGGGTTGTTTTCAACGTTTTCTCTTGCATTTTCAGCCTTTCTTCATACCGAAAAATGTCGTCCGCAATTGGTGTCGGCACGGCGTATATTTTGCCGTTGGAGGATTTGACGTGTTTCTGAGGTTGTTTGTCTCGATTTCTATCTAAACTTCTATTTCCTTCTAACTCTCTTTGCTCAGAGTACTGAGAGCTGTGATCGTCCGAATCTTCATTCAACACCGCAGTACATGGCGTGAAATCGTACGACTGTCCGAGTGCTGTTTTATTATTAATTGTCGCGTTGATGACTTCGTTATAGCTTGTCGATGGTATGTTTACTGGGTCATTTCTAACATCTAAAATGTGTGCCAATACTGAGTTGTCGTTGCGTCGTAAAAATGTGCTGAGTTCCGCGGGTATTGATTGTGCGATAAATTCGTCGCGTTTCAACGCACGAACTTTTTCCGAGGTGCGTTCGTCTACCGGGACTAGCGAAGATTGGAAATCTTCTGCGGAAAATTCGCCCAAGAGGCATTTAAACAGACGTATTCTATTATCGTCAACAATACCGCTGTCTTTCAAACCGATTTTCAACAATGCAGCTGATAAATCTGCTTCGGTTAATTTTTCGACGTATTCAACCACTCGGTTTGTAATCATTTGGCCGGCTGTTAATGACTCCGATAGCGACATTTCTATGACCGAGGTATTACTCATCAATCGTGAGAAATTAATTTAAATGTATAGAAAGTATCAAAAGAAATTTTCGGATTTATAAAACAAAATAAATTTGTACAGTACGTACGATTCGATTTTAGAAAATTGCTAAAGCGTACAAAAAAAATCTATCCAATTTTAACAGTCAAAACAACTTAATTTACACCGCGTCAAAACAAGAAACAAAATGTTATTTGTGATTCGAATTAATACGCACGAAGAGAGAAAAAAAAAAAAAAAATATCGAGTAATATTTTCGTAATAAGTGCACAATAATCAAATTTCGAATTCCAAAAAAAAATTTTAAAATAACATAAATAATACAAATTGTTTAATTTGTCGAATTATTAAATAATATTTCGCATAAACTTATATACTATAATACGCAATTGAATATACGGCTATAGTATTTTGAGAGAGTCAGTCAGTCAGTACTGAGAAAATGCGTACGAAAGTAAAGCTGTGAGACTCGCACGGCCGTAGTATTAGGCGTGCGTTTGTTGTGCTTACTGTCTCTCTCAAATTACAGGCGAAGATCCCTATACCTGCTCGGGCGGGCGACACTATACAGTCGAGCTATTGCTCAGCGCGCGCGACGTAAACATACGTATAGTGCGCAGCGGCAGTGTCTCTACCGCACGGCCGATCGGCCTTCGCTTGTCTATAGACGGGCTACCTGAAACGCGTCGAGCGAAAAATCGTGCGAATAAGTCTCCGAGTAACGGTACTCGAGGGCTATTCGTTTCGTACGCTATACACTGTTGTACGTATGCGTGAGAGCGGCGCGTGTCTCGAGCTCTCGACTCGGCGCTCGATGTAAACAAACACGCTACTGTGTTGCGGCGCGCTCTCGACGAATTTTGCGTTCGACTCGAAATATATTTTCGTTGGTTGCTCGTTCGAGATTTATATAATCACACAATATAATATTTCTCGGCCGTATTAATTGCTACAACGAGTACTAGTAAGAGTATTGCGGAGCGTATACGCGCGATGCACAATTTTACCGAAACAAATACTACAGGGAAAATTCACGAATATTCAATTATTAAATTAGCCACATGAACGTTAGGGCGCCATTTGTAACGGCACGATTACCGTTCTCAAGTAATCGGTCGTGTACAACCGTGACAATTACTGTCACGTTTATTATCTCGTTGTCTCCTTGCGTCTTCACGGCTCGGCCGTGCTGAGTGTCCGTACGTATGCACGGAACGAAGGCGGCAGAGGGGACGGGGTTACAGAATAATGGAACACGCGTGATATGAGAACGAAAGAATATATATATTGTAATAGAATGGAACATACACTGCTCGTACGCACGAGCGAGGATGCGCCACCGCACACTACGCGAGAGCGAGAGAGAGAGAGATGGGGCTTGATCGCCCGAATACCGAGAATGAGAGTGAGTCGGTACTTACAACTCCGTCGGTGCCGGGAGGAAAGCCGCAGGTCTCGCAATCGTCCGGACGCTCTCGGGTCGGCTGATACGGGTGGCCGGTCGCAGGAGTCGCCGCGTGGTCTCGGGGCTCTCGGGCGAATCGCTCGGTGTCAATGTAAATCGTGCACGGGCGCGGGGGACAACTAGTCGGACCGGACGCTACCGCAATACTGTCGGCTGTACCGCGCGCGTAGCCGAAGGACGCTACTGCCTTTGACACGACGTTGTCATATTTTGGCAACGCGTGACTAATAGGTCGGCAACCTCGCAATTAGACGCGCGCTCTCTCTCAATATCGGCCTACTATTAGGCACTCTCTCGCTCTCTCTGTCTCTCTCATATACGAGTGTCCGCTGGTGGTTGCTGTAACAAATAATGTATTAATACATGTTGTATGTGGCATACGCCCGGAGAGGCGATAACGTGCATTATATATGCGACCGTTATAGTATATTATCGTTCGATGTTGTAAAATATATATATGTTAAGTTTAATCGACTTTTTAGTTAATATCGGGTAAGGTGGAAAATATATATATATATATATATGCGTATGTGAACTTCCGATGTTCGTAAGTCGATTTTATATCATCGGATAATATATGTATAAGTGGGAATTATTATTATTATATATATAAAGTGGTGCTATATTAACGTCCGATGTTAAAATTATATGGGGTCGATTTTGATTATTATCGGGTGAAAGAAAAGTGAAATAATAATATGTATGCGGTATTATAATAACTTCCGATATTTGAAAAATCTTAAAATGTATCGACCATTAAAAGATATATAATAATCGGGTATAAAAGAATATTTATAAAGAATATTATCGAGGTTTAATTTAATACTAGTGAAAGATTTTAAATAATAATTTATATATCGGGTTGATGTATATTGTATAGTAGTAAAAATTTAGATGAGATAATTTATATTTGTACGTTAAAGTTTAAAGATTTGAGAACATTAGCAATGAAATTTTTAAATAGGTATTATATGTATATGGGTGAAACGCAAAAGGTTGAAAATGTTATTTGAAATGTTAAAATAGAGAGTGTATGTATATGAGAATTTTCAAGACTTTATAATATTTAGGATGATTTTAGAATATATAGTAATTTTAAAGAGATTTTCAAAATTTTATGTTATGGTATATATCGCGTTGTAAAGTTTTTGATTATGGGTATACGTCACGTTTAAAATTATTGTGTATATATATATATCGCGTTTAAAATTATTACGAATATGTCCTAGGCAAGCGCATACACATGTATCGGACTTATTATACTTTATTATACTTAATTCATGGAAACGATAAATTTCAGCAATGTAGTATATAAGAGGTACTTATCGGTTTATGACGTTCTATTGGTGATTGATGCGCTGGTGTCAGTAATCGTCGCGCTGGTGCTGGTCTCAATTCTGGTGCTTGTGGGGTTGGTGGCGGCAGGTATATTCTCGAAGGTAGATGCAGGTATATCGTGCTGGCCACGGCTGTTCCCTTCGCCTTGATATCTGCGTTGCCGCTGAGCTGGTTGTCCGTTCAAGAATCTGCTCGGTATTCTGCTTGGTTGCCGATTGTGTATCGTTATTTCTCTTAACTCTCTCGTAATTCGATTCAGATCGTAATAGTGTGTCGCCGTCGGGTATCGCTGTTTTAATATTTCGATTTTGTTCAGTGTGTCTCTCACACAGATATCCAATCTTCTAATAATGTTGCCAAGTTCTAATTGATATTCTTCCAATTTATTTACTCGAAGGTATGCCTCTCCTCAATTTTTTAACTTCTTCTTCGTGATTGCAGCGACACTTCCTTTTCGGCGATGACATGCTTTTATTAAAGGCTTACTCTTTTCAAATCTCTGGTAATTTTTGTTAAGTTGTATTGGAGCTGTGTCGTAGGATGTCGTCTTCCAAGTGCTGTAATCTCGTTCTCCGTATCTCCTATACAAAAATTCAGTCTTCTTGCGACACGTCCAAGGCTGAGCTGATGTTCGTTTAATAAATTTTTATGGGCTACGGCGGCTCTCCTTAAAATTTCTATTTCCTTTTCGTATTCGCAGCAGTAATTTTTTCTTGAAGACTCCATGTCATTTCACGTCCCCTCCCCTCACAATTTTGAATTTTTATGCAAATAAAAATTCATCAACACCAAAGCAAACACCGCTGTCACCAAAATATGTGATGGCCCCGAGGTGTATTATCGACGGGGATAAAGTCGGGTTCTATCTCGACTGCTTTGTATGGTGTTGCTGAATTGTAGTTTGATATATTGCGAGGGTGGAGGGATGATAATTGAATAAATAGACGTTAAATTATCGGTAAAACTGGACTAATGTACGTTTATTATCCGTGTTGAGCTGCACTGGCACATGTGCAGTCAAGTATCTCGCTTTATAGTCTAAGTCCGCGAAGAGTAAAATACGTCTAGGTCCGAGCTAAATATGTCTAAGTCGAACTATATATGTCTAAGTCGGAATCGATTATGCAGATTGAACGGTAGAATGCAGAAGGAGGCGCTCACGCCTGAGCGCGGCCCTTTTAAGCCCTGGGCCCCTGAGCCCCTTTTCCAAGGTCAAGGTTCGCGGAGGGAGTGGCTTAAGCTGCCGGAAAAGCTGCGGAAAGCGCAGCTTCGCCCTCGCGTTGATTCCCTATGGGTCCGCGCGAAGAATTCCTATCTGCGGTTGGTCGGGCGCGAGGCCCTTTTACGCTGTCGACCTACTGATCTAGCGTGCTATTCTAATTATAAGGATCGCTAGTAGGCCCGTAAAGAAATGGGTTCGCAGTTGTTGACTTCGTCGATTGACGTCATCGCTAGTTCGTACGTGATTGTTGAGAGTTCTCGGGCGGTGGTTTTCTCGGAACTCATAGTTAGTAACAATGTGGGAACATCGGAATTTCAAGTGGTCTGTTTGTCGCACCGCGCTAGAACCTGCGAGCATATACGCGCTAGTGCAAAGGGTCGAGTTGACAGCTGCCGTGTAGCCTGTCAAAAAGGGAGTTGTTTATGGCGACGATTGACGTTTCCGGCTAACGAATGTGTATTGCAAGTATATATGGGAAAAGCAATGTACAACTCAGAAGTTCTTTCTCTGAATTTTTGAGTTGTCCCCTCGTGCTTGGAATGCGAAGAATTTATATAGTGGACGTATATACTTTGAATAGCGCGCCCGCGCGTTCTCGCGTTGGCACGAATGCTCTCGGCAGCGCCGCTGCGCTGTGCAGTCGAGTGGCGCTACAGCCATGTCTTGTGCCTTATAGGTAGAGGCGAGACCGTCACAGTAAGCCTCGAAAATTAAGGACGTTCTTCTATGAAAAAAATTTGACAATTTTTTTGTAAAATTTTAGATGTAACTTTTTCTAAGTATTGTAAACAAAAAATGTTATGGTCATATAGTGGCAAGCCAGATAAATTTTCGAGATATTCAATGTTAAAGTTAATATTGGTTCTTATGGAAAAACTCTTTTTTTGGGATGTTTTTCACTATTGTGACGTGAGATTTGTTAAACAATAGCTGCAATTAAACTATGTTATTCTGGAAGATTTCAGAAATAGTTATCACTTTTGTTTATATGGGCAATCAAGCCTCTTTTTAAAGATAGAGCTATCGAAACATAAAAATTGACAGCTCTTTCAAAATCACAGGAGAGAGCGCGCGGACACTTGGCAACGTTTAGCTACCCTCTCTTTCTCTTTACCTCCCTCTCTCTGTTTCTCTCTCTCTCTCTCTCTCTCTCTCTCTCTGTCTTTCTCTGTCACCACGTGCAACGTTGCCGGGCTTGCACTTTCTCATGAAAATGCATGTGTTGGTGTATACGTGTAGGAGCATCCATGTGTTACTGAGCGTTCTTACTGTAAAGCCGTAGTCAAAGTTTTTCTCGCCGCAGAAGGGAAACATTCGTACATATGGCATACAGATACGTCTTGAACTTTTGACAGGGACGGTACTAGAAGAACGTCCTTAAGAGCTGTACACAACTGGAAAACTGAAAAACCACAACGAAATCATTAGCACATCCAGAGATGAGTGGGGAGATGCGCAACGCTGTAGTCGTCGGCGCGGCGATTTTGAAGGCAGCCGAGCTAGCTGACGAGTTGTGACGTACCATATGGTGCGAACCAAAATTCACAGCAATGTGAGAATCCTTTACTAAAAAAAGGTGAAAACTCCTCGGAAAGCAGATATAGCAAACTGTATGTGTACTCCGAGTCTACAGCAGCTAGAGTGTCTTGTTTCCGAGCTCTGCTCCGAGAGACGGTTTCGAGATTTTCGTTCACTCGGCTCTCGGACAGCTACCTGAAACTCCTTCGAGCTAATCCATTTTATTGCGGTCTTATTGTTGTCATCTTTCAAAAATAAAATTTTTAAATAAACAATTTTAATATATTTAATAACTGTATAATAAAACGGCATTTTTTTTTAATAACAAGGAATTTTGAATGCAAAAAATCGGTTAATTTTGACTAACTTTATTAAAAAGTATTCTAGATTTTCCGAGAGATTTTCTTACCGGTTAGTATTTATATAATAACATAACGTTAAATTAAATAACATTATATTATATAAAATACGTGATTTTTTCAATGTTTCTTTTTTTGTTAGAAATAATAATTATTTAATTATAAGTAAACATAAATATAAAACTGCTAAAATGTAAAAATAATTATATTATTTGTACATAGCTAGCTATTATTAGTTATCTCTAATTGAAAAATTTGTAAATAAGATTAATTAGTAAAAAAGTATTGTGGTCCTATGAGAGTGAAAGTTTTAGTAAATATGCCTATCTTTCGCCAGGAGATTCCCACGCACGGGCAATTTCGCACAATTCCTGTCAAGGTGCATTAAGCATTTCTTTCACTCTTTCCGGATAAACAAATAAACAAAAAAAAACATTGAAAAATATCACGTATTCTATAATATGTATAACATTATTTAATTTATCGTTATATTATTATGTTAATAATAGCAATAGAAATAGTAAGAAAATCTAAAATATTGTTTTAATAATGTTAGTTAATATTAATCAATTTTTGTCGTTCAAAATTCGTTGTTATTGAAAAAAAATGCCGTTTTATTATACTATTATTAAATATATTAAAATTGTTTATTTAAAAATTTTATTTTTGGAAGATGACAACAATAACACCGCAATAAAACGGATTAGCTCGAAGGAGTTTCAGGTAGCTGACCGAGGGCCGAGTGCACGAAAATCTCGGAACCGTCTCGGAGCAGCGCAGAAAGAAGATACTCGCTGCTGTGCTTTCTACCCCCTCTTTCTACCTGCTTTCCGAGGAGTTTTCACCTTTTTTTTAGTAAAGGATTTTCACATTGCTTTGAATTTTGTTTCGCACCATATGGTATGTCACAACTCGAGAGCCGGCTCAACTGCCTTCAAAATCGCCGCGCCGACGACTACAGCGTTGCGCATCTCCCCACTCATCTCTGGCACATCGCATGACACTCAACATAATTTTAAAATTCATTACTGCATTACAATAATTATGAATTTTTACGGTTTAGTAAACTAATTATCGTTAATACACATCACATTTTTATTTTAGTATTTTAATTTACACTTAAAATATACAAAGCATATATTTTTATTAATATAAAAATGTTGTAAATTGTATTAAAAGCAACACTTACAACAATTCATATTACGTTACTAACTATTAATAGTATTTTTTATTTTTGAGTTCATAATTTCTAAAATAAGAAGTCGAACTGTCTTTTCTGCAATTGAAATGTATCAATACCCCAACAGTTTTGAAGAGAAAATGATTCATAATATTTATAATATATATATTTTCGAAAATACTCACATGTCGAAAAAAGCACTTTTTTGAGGTCCAGAATCGAAAAGAATTTGTTGAACGAAAGCAAAATTAGAAATTATAAAAATTGTTCACTTACGAAAAATCACACGCTCTACTTGAGTTAAAATCTATTTAACAATTATTATAAACAAATTTTAATAGTTAAATTGTAGTAATTTTAAGTTTCGATATTTAGTTATAATACTATCATGATTACATTTCATTACAAAAAAATGACATAACAACTTTGTTGATAACAATAAAAATAAGAATTATTAGCAACATTAATTAAATGTACTAGACATTATATTGCGAAACAAAAAATGAATTCGACATTATTGAGAATACAAAAATTATTTAATTATTTATGTGTACGCACTATTTTACATAGAGATTTTATTAAAAAATTATGTTTAAATTTCCATTTTAATTACATTGACAAACTCTGGAAATGTTTTGAATTTTATGTAATTGTAACTACCAATCCTTTAAACTCAATTAAATTTCTGGGCATTCTTAGAATAATTTACAGTTACACCTTATATTTTTCAACCTGTCATGGTCTGTTCATATTTAGGATTTTGATAGACATTTGATTGACTTCTACTAGGCTACTTGACCGTATGATTAAAGGGATTAGTGTTTAGGCTTTGATTTCGACAATGAAGTCGAAGGCTTTTCCAGTAGTAGCAGAAACTACTAAGAAATTGATACACATATTTTCGTAAAGTCCGTTGTTTTTATAGAAAAAACGTTGAATGTTGAAAAAATCAACTTGTAATTTATGAGTTTATTATAAGTTGTACGATTTTTCTATGAGAAACAATGCACTTTTTCGAGAAGACCGTTTAAAGTCAATATTTTTCTATTTTTATTTTTAACATCAAGCATTTGCGATTTACCCTGCATTATTTAATATTAAACTAGCAAGTATTGCCTCGCTCGCTGGTGCACGCTCGGCTAATTTTGTGATTATTATTATGGAAAGTATATAATGTAAAATATGAATTGGTGGCTAAGGTTTGTTCAGTTATATTGCTGTGTTAGTATTATTTTTAAATTGTTTTGTGAAACATTATATATGGTAAGTATAAATTACATATTATAATTTTTGTAATATTGGTATGATTTAAATAAAATTATTAATCGTTGTAGTGAATAGGAATGTTAATATTAAAAAAATTATATAAAAAAATTTGATAAAAAAATTAACTGAACAATGCATGTTTTAAAACTGATACTAAATACTAATGTACTAAATAAAATTTTCCTTTCGTGTTCATTTAAAACTAGCAAGTATTGCCTCGCTCGCTGGTGCTCGCTCGGCTAATTTTGTGATTATTATTATGGAAAGTATATAATGTAAAATATGAATTAGTGGCTAAGGTTTGTTCAGTTATATTGCTGTGTTAGTATTATTTTAAAATTGTTTTGTGAAACATTATATATGGTAAGTATAAATTACGTATTATAATTTTTGTAATATTGGTATGATTTAAATAAAATTATTAATCGTTGTAGTGAATAGGAATGTTAATATTAAAAAAATTATATAAAAAAATTTGATAAAAAAATTAACTGAACAATGCATGTTTTAAAACTGATACTAAATACTAATGTACTAAATAAAATTTTCCTTTCGCGTTCATTTAAAATTTTTTAAAATAATTTTTAAAAGTAGTAATTGAATTACACTCTCTTGAGTCTTTACTCATATATTATTAATATCTTTAGTATTTCCTGTCAGATATCTTAAATATTATGTAAACTGATTTGTTTCTGTGTTCTTCAATTTCGGTATTTTTTGATCTTTTTGTAATTTGACGTTTCACGGTTACTTAAATATTTCAATTTGAAATTCAAAATATATTCTCTACAATTTCTTAAAATATTACTACACGGAGAGAATTTTTGTAGCGCTGCAGCGCCAAACGGGAGAGCGGGGAGTTACATACAGCTTCGTACTGCCATTAACGCATGGACTGCCGCAGCTGGAGCCCGGAAAAAGAATATTATTGTTAAAATAAATTAAATAACATCAGTATAAATACCTTTCTTTACAAATTTTGACATAATGAATATAAATAATTAGGTTATTCTAAAGAAATAGAATGAGAAAACAAAGGTGTAGATATAAATGGCTTAGTTCAAAGGACTATATCCAACACTTACACCTTGTAGTACACATTCAAATTACACACTGATAAAGGATTTGAAAAGTGGGGAGAAATCATATGAGTATAACTGATTGATATTACAGTAAGATCTATTTACATGATCGTGTAATTGACATTGTTAAATAAATATCTAAGTGATACCATTTGTAATAAAATTTATGCTTAAGAATAAGAACAACGGTATAATTCATGCACAAATAAGATAAAAAACACTAACATTATTATTTGAAAATTCAGAAAATATAAAGTATATTCGAACATTATTGTTTAACGTACTATACAATTAAATTATATACAATCGAATTGAAACACTTTGTGTACAGAGAAGTATACAGTTATTTATTAAATTTGTTTTTATTATATTGTTTATATTAATTATATTTTAATTTATGATTGCAATACATTCACATTTGATTTCAAAGATAAAAATAATTTATTGAAATACATTGCTTATATTTTGTAATTTTTTAACATCAATTTAGATTTGCATAAAGCATAAATAATGGTACTTAATGATGTGGATAAATTAATAGTTAAAGGTATTGGAAATTATTCAGGTTATAACAGCAAGTTAAATGATAATCACATTTTTGAATTTAATAATATTTTAAAATCTACGACAGTTTAAAATGCAATGCACAGTAACAATGCAAAGGTTATCAAATATTCAACCTGTAAATCTGAATAATGATTATTTACAAATTTTGTTTTCTGGAGCAAGCAATAACGGACATTGGATATGTTTGTATTATTGTAATAATGTTATTCATATTTATGATAGTTTGAATAAATATTCATTGGATAATGATCATATTATAGTTATTAACAGATTATTTCCAAATAAAGAAAACCTAAAAATAGTTTTTGAAAAAGTTCAGCAGCAACCCAATTCAGATGATTGTGGAGTTTTTGCAATTGCTTTTGCAGTAACTGTTGTTCATGGTTCATGCCCTTGCAATTTACCATTTGATATTAAAAAAATGCGAAATCACTTGTGTACTATATTTGAAACGAAAATGTTAACACCGCTTCCATTACTATTGTCTAATATACATAAACAAAACAATATTTATGCAATATATTCTCAAGAAATTGAAGAACTACATCTAGATTTCTCAAAAGTTAATTTAAATCTCTTGAAACTATTTATGAGTATAGATTGAGCCAAGAACAACAATCTATTATGAGTCAATTCAAACATAATTCAAAACAACTTCATGTAATTAATAGTACTTCTGTAGATGACGTAGAAATGGACACTCATAGTATAACTGAAAAATTAAAACATCAACATATATACGAAGAGAATATAGAATTACATAGTCAAGTAAATATGAACTTGAAGAAAATCAATCAAAACCGTTTAATCAAAAATTGTTTTGTTGATTTGGAACCAATCGATTCGATAGTTGTTCAAAATAAGAAATCTAATATGGAAATAGATAGTCAAGAAAATATGAACACGAAGAAAATCAATCAAAACCATTTAATAAAAAATTGTTGTGTTAATTTGGAACCGATAGATTCGATAATTGTTCAAAATAAGAAATCTAATATGGAAATAGACAGTCAAGAAAATATGAACACGAAGAAAATCAAGCAAAACCATTTAATCAAAAATTGTTGTGTTAGTTTGGAACCGATGGATTTGACAATTGTTCATCCTAAGAAAAACAATGAAAAAATAAAGAGACAATCGCAACCTGATTTAGAAAAAATTGATATAAAGAAGAGAAGAAAAGAAACTGAAGCTTTAAAACGTGCAGCATTAACAGATGAAACATTGCAAAATATTAATAAAAATAAAGCTCTAAAAAAACAACTAAAAATACAATCACGAACTGAAGCAGAGAAATCTGAAATAAATAAAAAAAGAAGAGAAACAGAAGCTTCAAAACGTGCAGCATTAACAGATGAAACATTACAAAATATTAATAAAAATAAAGCTCGAAAAAAACAACTAAAAAGACAATCACGAACTGAAGCAGAGAAATCTGAAATAAATAAAAAAAGAAGAGAAACAGAAGCTTCAACACGTGCAGCATTAACAGATGAAACATTACAAAATATTAATAAAAATAAAGCTCTAAAAAAACAACTAAAAAGACAATCATGAACTGAAGCAGAGAAATCTGAAATAAATAAAAAAAGAAGAGACACAGAAGCTTCAAAACGTGCAGCATCAACAGATGAAACATTACAAAATATTAATAAAAATAAAGCTCTAAAAACGCAACTAAAAAGACAATCACGAACTGAAACAGAGAAATCTGCAATAAATAAGAAAAGAAATGAAGCAAAATATTTGAATGAATATGCTGCTATGTACGATAATGATTTTAATGAAAATGATATTGACAAAAATTATTTAGGAGAAATGAACTGTATATGTATTCATTGCAAAGCAATATATTTTAAAAGTGAAGAAACAGGGAGAAAACAATACACAAATTGTTGTAGTAAAGGAAAAGTAGTTTTATTAATCCTACATTCTTATCCAGAACGTTTTGAAGAATTAATTATAAATAATACATCTGAAAGCATATATTTTAAACAACATGTTAGATTATATAATAATTTACTTGCATTTGCAAGTTTCGGGGCAAAGTTTGACGCATTATTTAACAGAGGACCTCAAGTAATACGAATATGTGGGCAAATTTATCATAATGCTTATTCATTACATCCTAAAGAAAATGGTGATAGAAAGTTTGGCCAATTATATATTCTCGATAATGAAATGGCAACACAATCACGATATAAAAATAATATGTTATGTACCCTGCATTTGTTGAAAGAATTAGACAACTTTTTACATGAAAATAACATTTATGCAAGTTCATATAAAATGATGCATGAAGTAGAAAAGGAAGAACAAAATCGTCAAGATAATAGAAAATCAATAAACAATACAACTGAAATTAGAATGTTTATAACTCGGAATTGTAATCTTGATAAAAACGTGTACAATGAAGCAAGGTGCAATGAAGTTGCTGTAGTTTATGTTGGTGAAGATGGTCAACCTCCAACAGATCGAGATATTTGCATATATTCAAAAAATACAGAACCTACAAGAATACCTTATATTAGTAAACATGTTGACCCGATGACATATCCAATTATGTTTCCTAATGGTGGATTTGGATGGATTCCTAAGATGAAAGATACTACAAATAAAAAAAATATTTCAATGTTAGAATTTTATAATTATCAATTTAATATTAGAAATGATTTTTTTTAACCCATTTCTTAATTTAGGAAAATTAACTCAGCAGTTTATTGTTGATGCTTACATTAAAGTTGAAGGATCAAGATTACATTATTTACAAAAAAATCAACATTTATTAAGAACAGATTTATACAAAGGCGTAATAGATTACATAAATAAAAAAGATCAAGAAAATATAAGAATAGGAAAAATGATTATTTTACCATCATCATTTTCTGGAAGTCCTCGAGCATTGAAACAAAATTTTTTAGACTCTATGACTTTAGTACAAAAACATGGTAAACCAGATTATTTTATTACAATGACTTGTAATCCCAAATGGATAGAAATTAAAGATAATGTAAATCAGTAAGTTTTGAAACCGACAGTCGTGTCTTTCTCAGCAACAACAACAATAATAATAGTAGAAGTATTAGTATAACGGATTTCAAAAACATTAGAGAATTTTTTAAATTTATTTCGTACAATTATTCCACCACGGTGAAACATCTAGTTAGTAAATTCATAAAGGTACAACGCGAGGCTCAAAAATGCGCGTGCCAACTAAAGTTCTTATTAGAGTGTCGTAGCAAAGACTTTGTACCGAAACATATCTCCAGGATGGGCGTGCGCAGATATTTTTACAGTAAATTTGCAACTAGAAAATTCCAGAATTGTATAAATAATTTACATAAGAAGCTTTTAAAACTAGAAATAATAGACTGTAACACACATAAAACTTTTTTAAACAAAACAAGATTGCACACTATTAGTAACATTAAGAGTTTGACTTCCGAGCAATTTTCTGAGTTAGTTTTAGAGTTTTCTGAAATTTCCTTAATAACTTATAAAAATAAATTAAATTACAAATACAGGAAAAAAATATCCGACCTGTCTAGTTTGTATACACGCTCTCATGAATATGACCTCCCGGTCCGTCCGCATGGCAATAAGTTGAATCCTCGTAAGGAAAATATTGACAGTTTTGACTATAATTTTAACCATGCGGAGATTGTACAATTAAGAGAAAAATGGCTTGTGAATCTTACTGATTCGCAGCTTCCGGATTTTGTAAAGAAGGTGATGTCCATGGGAGATAAATTCAATTTTAACACAGATTTTCAATTCAAGCAAGCTATTGAGATTTTAAAAAGCCTGGAGAATGTATATGCGTTCAATCGAAACATAGACGGAGGACTGCGAGATGGAGTCATTTCCATATTAAATTCTCAAATTAAAAATAAGACGCATGTGCCTTATCATGAACGTATTATGTCATACAATATTAGACTTACAAAACAGTTTTTAAAAAACAATCCCGATCTATTTTTCACTAGAGCAGACAAGGGCAATGCTACGGTAGTGGTGGATCGAAACGTGTATATCTCTAAGGTTAATGAGGCCCTCAGCGACGAGAGATTTTATAGACTGGTTAAAGTTAACCCTGCTGCAGGGATAAAAAAGCGGATAAAAAAACTCATTGACCTTTGGAGTACACGGGGCGTTCTAGAGTGCGACGAGGCTTTTAGAGGTCTTTCTTCCAAGGGCATCGAGCACACATCGCTGCCGAAAGCTTATGGCCTAATAAAAATTCATAAACCAAACAATCCTGTAAGAATTATAGTTTCAGCAATTAATAGCCCTACTTATTTTTTTGATAAATGCATATCCGTCTTATTAACGAAACATTTTCCTTTACCAGCTTCTCATATAAAAAATAGTACACAACTAAAAAGTAACCTCACTAATATAAATATTTCTGATCAGCAATGTTTTGTGTCCTTCGACGTTGTTTCGTTGTTTTCGAGTTTGCCAAAAGATGCGATTATATTGTCGATTGAAAAGAGATGGAAATGGCTCTCGTGTATGAATTGTATGTCGAAGAGCGAATTTATGGATGGTATAAAAATTCTTCTCGACTGTACGTATCTTGTTTTCGATGGCAAATTTTATAAACAAGTCTCAGGCGCTCCGATGGGATTCTGTTCGAGCCCTGTTTTTGCGAATATGGTTCTGGAGGATCTCGAGGATCATTGTCTGGGTATTGCAAAATCTAGCGTTCGACTTTTTTACAGATACGTGGATGACTGTCTTTTGGTTTTGGATAGAGATAAGATTGAACTTGTGTTATCTATATTTAATAGCTATAATAACTCCCTTCAATTTACTCACGAAATTGAAGTAAATAATAGTATAAATTTTCTCGACATTTCTATTATTCATGATTCAAGTGGCAATATTTTTACGAATTGGTTTCAAAAAAATACAGCGTCATCAAGATACATAAATTATTTCTCTCACCACCCAAAAAACCAGAAGATAGCAATAATGTACAATTTATTTGATAGGGCGATATTGTTGTCCGATCCGCGGTTTCACTGTGAAAACATCGAAAAAGCGAAAAAAATTCTCATAGCGAACGACTACCCTCCAGATTTTATAGAGAAATTTAGTAAAAAACGGATTGCTCGCAACCTGAGCCTTTCAAGGGCCTCTTCAGAAGGGGTAATTGAAAGTAATTTACACTCACATAACAATAACTCTAACTCTAGAAGAGGATATGCGGTGTTCCCTTACTACGAAGGGTTTAACGAAAAATTAAAATCGGTTTTAAAACGAAATGACATGAGTCTGATTAATAGTGTTACTGATAAGTTCAATAAATTTATAAAACTTGGTAAAGATCCTACTGCTGTGGGAGACACGAGAAATGTCGTATATAAAATCGATTGCTCCGATTGCGAATCTACGTATATCGGAGAAACGTATCGACCGTTAAAAACCAGGCAATACGAACATAAAAGATATATAGAGAAAAGGGATCTCAACTCCCCTCTCGCAGTACATGCATTGGAAACTGGACACAATTTCGATTTTAACAATATTAAAATAATAGATAGAGAACCGTCTATGTTCCGCAGACGGTTCTCAGAAATGCTACACATTCAGTTTTTTGATGGCACACTTAATAGGGCTGAGGATACGTGCCGCCTCAAAGCGAGTTATAAAAATGTTATATCAAACCTAAAAAATAGTCCGAATAAATTTTAATTGTAAATAATGCGACTGCGGAGACTCGGTGGCGAGCAGACTGTATCAGGAGCATAGCACGCAGTGAGAGGTGGCATACCGCTTCGCGCTCTCTTCAACTCAGCCAACACATGCTCAATAGTGATTGGCTGGCGAGCCGGAGCGGAACAGCCCAGTGGGAGGTCGGGGAGACCGGGTTGCCGTAGCAACGCTCCGTCCATACTGTACACTATATAGTCATATAGTCATGGCAGGAGCGCTTCTTACGTTGCGGCGCGGGCCCCCCGTCCTGCTACTTGAGTATTAACGTGCCACCTCCAATGTGGTATTCGTTCTTGGTATATGTATGAAGCTCGAGGTATCCGTCGTTGATGCGGTTTGCATTATAATAATATTTCTAAGTATTAGTACATCTAATGTATGTATTGCGGAATATATATGGGCCGATTTTGGTAGAGACATTAGTTGACGTCTCGCCTCGACCGGTGCCGCATTACCACCTTGGCACCGGGGAATCCGTTCTGTTAAATAAAATTCTCGAGTCTAGGCCGTAAGTTATTTTTAAAAAATTTTTTGTAATAGTTCTTTTGCAAACTTTGGGTTAAATTTAAATTTATATTTATAGCGCCATATGCGATTAACCTTTTTGGTCCGTTTCCTAATAATGTAAAAACACACAAGTTGTTTTGCTAATTAGGTAATTATGTCTAATTGTACAATTTTCAATTTTACTTAACTTAATATTATTTTTGTAATAAACCTTGTAATTTTAAACGTTATATAGCCACTGAAGAGGGGATACAAATATCCCGAAACGTCTGGCATTTAAAATAAACAACTTGGCTCGAAGAGACGCATCAATTTTTTATTCTACATAATATAAATCATTTTGAAACAGTAATAGATAGACCAGATAATGTTGCCAGAGTTTTTAATGAAAAAGTCAAAGCTTTTTTAGATGATGTTACTAAAAAAGGAATTTTCGGAAAATGCATTGCATTTACACATGTGATAGAATTTCAAAAAAGAGGTTTACCACATCTAAATATGTTATTATTTGTTGAAAAAAAAAACAAAATATAAAATCCAGATTTTATAGATACAGTTATTTGTGCAGAAATTCCTGATCAACATAAATATCCAAAATTATATGAAATTGTTAAAAAATCTATGATACATGGACCATGTGGAAAGTATAATGTTCATTCACCATGCATGTACTAAAAATTTTCCTAAAACATTTAATGAAACCACTATTATCAATACTAATGGATACCCAAATTATAGACGAAGAAATAATGGAAGAGAAATTATATTCAATAACACGAGAAAAGCAGATAATAGATTTGTAGTTCCATATAATCCATTTTTACTATTAAAGTATAATTGTCATATAAGCGTAGAAATGTGTTCCACAGTTAAGTGCGTAAAATATTTATTTAAATATTGCTTTAAAGGTCCTGATTCTGTTTTTATTGAAATGATTAACATCCAAAAAGAAGACAATAATGTTAACTATGATTATGACGAAATAAAACAAATCATAAATACAAGATACGTAAGTCGTTGGTAATTAGCAGTACATTTAGAAAACCAACAATTTGTTTATTTTGTAGAAGGTTGTGAAAATGAATTGTTAAACAAAAATTTAAATACAACATTAACAGCATGGTTTGAACTTAATAAAAACGATGCAAATGCTAGAAAATATTTATACTTTGAAATTCCATATTACTACGTTTTTAATGAGCAACGGATAGAATGGACTCAAAGAAAAAAGCAAAGTAAAACTATTTTAAGTAGAATGTCTTTTGTAAATCCGAAAGTTAGAGAAAAGTATTACTTACGATTGTTATTATTACATGTTGAAGGAGCTCAATCCTTTGAAGATTTGAGAACCTTTGAAGAAAAAACCTACTCAACATATTATGAAGTAGTTCTAGCTAGAAATTTAATAACTACTGATGAAGAATGGGATAAGTTTTTGCAAGAAGCAATTGAAATTCAATTTCCTAAAGCATTGTGTAATTTATTTGCTTACATTTGTATTTTTCACAATCCGCCAAATGCAAGAGTTTTGTACGATAAATTTAAAGAATACTTTTATAGCCCAAAATATTCAAAAGAAGAAGGTGAAGTAAAAGCCTTAAAAACGATTAGTTCTGTGTTATTAACAAATGGTAGCTCGTTAAATGACTTCAATTTACCAAACATTAATGAAGAATATAGTTTTCATAATTATACATTCGAAGAATTTCTCGCATCGGGCGATGTAATGGCAAAAGATTTGTTTAATTTGGAATCTTTAACGCATAAACAACGTTTAATTTTTGACGCCATTATAAACAATACTAATACCAACGACTTTAACAATAAATGTTTATTTATTGATGGACCTGGAGGCAGCGGAAAAAGTTATTTACCAAATTAAATAATTAGTTATTGCAACACACACAATATTAATGTACTACCCGTAGCATGGACTGGTATAGCTGCAAACTTATTATTAACGGGAAAAACTTCACATGTAACATTTAAATTATCACTAAATATTGTTGATAATACAACTTGCACTGTAACACCAAACTCAGAATATGGGAAAATGCTGCAAAATATTCAAATTATTATCTGGGATGAAATAACTATGACATCAAAACATGCATTTGAAGCTGTAGACAAATTATTTAAAGATTTGTGTCAAAATAATTTTACATTCAGAGGTAAAGTAATGGTTGTTTCTGGAGATTTCCGACAAACATTACCAGTTGTAAAACATGGCGATAGAACAAAAATTATTGAAAACTGTGTAAAAAATAGTAAAATATGGAGAAATGTACAACGTATGTCTTTAAAAGAAAATCTTAGAGTTAATAATAACGACATCGAATTTAAACAATGGCTTCTTAATGTTGGAGATGGTAAAGTCAATACTAATTTTGAAATGAAGAATGATTTGATTAAAATTCCAAATGAACTTTTAACAAATAGAGAAATGATTCTGGACATTTTTGGTAGTACTTTTAATAATATTACTGAAGTTCATAAGAAAGTTATCTTAGCTCCAAGAAACATTGATGTACAAATGATAAATGATGAAATTATAAGCAAAGTTTGTGGA
This sequence comes from Philotrypesis tridentata, assembly GCA_018906965.1. Lineage (NCBI taxonomy): Eukaryota > Metazoa > Arthropoda > Insecta > Hymenoptera > Pteromalidae > Philotrypesis > Philotrypesis tridentata. Next base: position 418 of record JACCIB010001754.1, on the reverse strand, counting down.
GAAATGAAAGAGTATTATAGTGTTGATACAGCTTTAGATAACGAACATAATAATTTACAAAATGTATTTCCACAGGAATTTTTGAATTCATTAACACCAAACGGATTACCTCCGCATATACTACGTTTAAAAGAAGGAGCTATTGTAATTCTTTTACGAAATCTTAATTTAAATGAAGGCCTTTGCAATTGAACTCGATTAAGTGTAAGACAATTAATGCATTACAGCATTAGTGCCGAAATAATTAGTGGTTACAAATCTGGAACTATTACAATAATACCACGTATTGATTTAACATCATCTAACGAAGAATTGCCATTTATATTAAATCGAAGACAATTTCCATTAAGCTTAGGATATGCTATGACCATTAATAAATCGCAAGGTCAAACATTTATCAAAGTTGGAGTATACTTAC
>JACCIB010001753.1:0-21678 GCA_018906965.1 Philotrypesis tridentata | reverse complement strand
AATCGAAATACATAAACAAGCGAATAGTGATAACGACGAAGTATCATCCAACGACAGCAACGACAAAACAATAAGTAATATAGAAATAGCAATAACAGCTAAAAGTGATACAGGCACGGACAAATCATCTGATAACGAATCAATAACTAATGCATCGAATGTCACAACATTGTCACGAAAAGAAGTTGAAGAAGCTAGCAGAAAATTAGAAGAAAGCATAGCAAGATTTGAAGAATTGCATCCACAACAAACAGAGATCAACAAAGAATACGATATTGCTGTAACTATAACTCACTTCTCTGATGGAGAAGAGCAAACAGAGGAAATGAGATTCTGCATGAATGAATTAAATGCACATTACGGCACCAAACACATGGATGAAGTAATGGAAGAAGGACTCCAAAATTAATAGAAAAATCTCAAAGAGAATTGGTAAAAAGATACGAACAGGCAAGAGATTCCCAACCTGAAGAAGATGAAACATCAATAGACGGAATAATATACCCAACAAAAGGAAGAATTTCAGACACTACAAGAATAATAAATAAATCTCCGAATGCCAAAAGCACGCCACATCCAAACAAAAGAGTAAAGCTGAAAACAACAGATATAAGTGTCATAGATGAAAATTTTGACGACAAAATTTATGAAATAAAATATTCACAACCACCAGAGGTAACGGTTCCATGGTTAGTGACAATGCCACAGCTATTAGAACCAATAAACAAAAGATACGGTTTAGTGCAAAAATCCATCATTTCGACAATTGACAAGGACTCAGATACAAATCGAAATTTGCTACCAGAAAGAGAGCAAATAGTAACCATAAGAGAATGTCTAACATACATAAGAGACAATTTAGTACATTTTCTTTCACAAGACTGCGACTGTACGACTGCAATAGTCAGACTACTCACTGACATAGGAGCAATAGAGTTAATGAATATTAAAAACAAAAAACCACACATTGGTCAAATTTTTGTTACAGCATTCAAGAAACACAAAATTTATTCTGTCATAATTAAAGACAAGTATTATAACAAAATAAACATCGCAGAATTAGAGAATTCCCTACACAACTTGAAAACAGTATTGACAAAAAATGACGCAAAAAGTTTCAGAATATCACGTAGAGGCGATTTAACAGATGAATTAGAACCCGATCTAATCACCGAGCTTCTAGCAAAAACCTTCAACAATTCTCCAATAAAGGTAACAATCTGCTATGGTAAAGTAGAACTATCATTGGAAAAAGAAAGGAAACAAATTATAGCAACTTTACATGACAGCCTAACCGGTGGTCATAAAGGGATAAACCAAACTTATCGCAAAATTAGAGAACGATATTATTGGTCAGGAAAGCGCAATGACATTCAAAATTACATCAGGAAATGCGAAAGTTGCCAAGAAAAGAAAATTGAACGATTCAAGACAAGAGAGCCAATGATTATCACAGACACACCAATAGAAGCTTTTGACAAAGTCTCAATTGACACAGTCGGCAAATTAAGACAAACACCATCAGGCAATTGCCACTTGCTAACAATGCAATGCAATCTAACAAAATATCTAATTGCTATACCAATAAAAAATCTAAATGCAACCACCATCGCAGATACACTGGTCAAGCATTTAATTTGTCAATTTGGAGCACCAAGAGCAATACTCTCAGACAGAGGGACAAGTTTTCTATCAAGTATAGTAGAAACAATGTTGCAAATTTTTAAAATAAATAGATTAACAACATCAGGTTACCGACCTCAAACAAATGGTTCATTAGAAAGAAGCCATGCACCACTAGTAGAATTCATAAGAATATACTCAGAAAAATACGATGATTGGGATAAATTAGCACCATTTGCCACCTTCACGTATAATACAAGTGTTCATACCGCAACAAATTTCACACCGTTTGAATTAGTATACGGAAAAACTGCACGTTTTCCAATTAAAATACCATCTGATGAAAAACTTCGCACATACAATGTTTACATCAGAGACCTAATACTTCGTCTAGACGAAATGAAAGTATTAGCAGGCGAAAGACAAATACAAAACAAGACAAAGTCGAAAGAAAGATATGACAAGAAAATAAGAAAGTTCAAAGGCAAAATAGGCGGATATGCACGTCTAATCAATGAGCCAAGAACAAATAAATTTGATGCCTACCGAAACAAACCACTAAAAATAGTCGAATTTGTTGGTAGAAAAATGTCATTTTAGAACATCCCAATGGCAAAAGAATTAGAAAACACATTGACAAACTCAAAGATGTACACACAAAAACTGATGAGTCAGAATCAAAAAACAATTCTGTTTAACTTTCATTTGTGTTACAGATGAATCACCGCTCAGTTCAATTCATTTTCGTCATCATCAGCCTACCAGGCTTGATTGCAGAAAAATTACATTCAATGGAATCATTATCGCCAAACCCTGGCATTTATTATGAAAAAACAAATACAGCAAAAATAATTAGAACAGACTGGAAAGTCAACATAGTCATTGACGTTGACCAATTCTTAGATATACATAACCTATCAGAATCTCACGTTGAAGTATACAACAAATGCATTACAGTCATAGAAGAATATAAATGCAAAAATGCTCTAGGCACTGATCTGCTAGATATCAAACAACAAAATCTGGCAGAATTAAGAAAAACAATTAACGACACCATCACCACTTTAGGTCAAGTAGAATATCCTAACTCGAAATACCCTTCGAGTATCAGGATGAAAAGAATGGTAACCCTAGGATTTATAGGATCCATGAGCAAATCACTGTTTGATCTTGCAACAGAGGATGACATTCACAATGTCAACCAAAACATTGACCAATTGTTCCAAGATCAAAAACAAGTAATACATTTAGTAGACCAGAATACGCACATAATAGCAACAAAGTTTGAAGAATTATACAAAATAACAAAAAACCACCAAATCATTTTAGAAAGTTTCGAAAAATCACTTACTAAAGTAATAACAAATGTACTAAAAGAAAGTGAGCAAATGAAATACCTAGTAGAAATAATGCTCTATGTCAAAAGATTAGACATGACCATTGACCACATCACAAAAAGTCATGAAAAATTACTTGACATATTAAGGGAGATAAAAAATGGTAAAATTCACCTAGAAATACTCTCGAACAATATTCTGCAAGAAATAAACACAGATATCAAAAGAGTGAGTAAGGACATGAATTTACCAATACCTTCTGAACACATGAGAACAGAAGAAATAATTAAATTTTCCAAAATTGATGCACTACATCAAAATGGAAAAACAATAATAATCCTACATTTACCATTAGTAGATCACACAGAATATCAATTATACAAAATGCACCCCATTGCGATACCACAATGGCATCATAACATTAGTTTGGGAATGGCTCACATAAAGCCATCTCACACTCATATTGCACAACAATAGATCAAACGAAATACATAAAATTCAATGAAAACCGATTAAACAAATGTTTAACCACCCATTATGCACAAATCTGCCCGATCCTTGGTCCGCAACACAATACTCCCGAATCGACAGATTGTGAAATCACGTTATTATTAAACTCAACAATTGACACCATCAAATATTGCGACATTAGAATCAACCTTTTGACCCAAATACAATGGAACTATTTGGACCAAGACAAATCTTGGCTATACTCCACAATTTCTGAGACACCAATGACCCTCATTTGCAAAGAATACCCCGAATACAAAATAACAATTAAAGAAGCAGGAATATTAAGAATATCACCTAAATGCATAGCTAAAACTACAACCACAGGTCTAGCAGGTGAAAGCACAAAACAAACAAATTTCACGTACATATATTCACCAAATATAAGTCTGAAATTAACAGAATATTACCCATGGTTATCACATAACATTGAAACATATCCAAATACCCACATATTTAAAATTAATAATAATGACCTCTCAATAAATAATAAAAAAGAAAGACCCCTAACTGAAATTTTAAATGAGTTAAACCAGATAAGCAACCACAAACGCAAGGACTTCAAAACTAACACCCTAGTTTATGGAGGAATAACTACTCAAATAATAATTTTCATGATCATAACTTACATAATAATAATAAAAAATATTCAAAAAATTGACTCTGCGCACAAAAAAGTAAACACACAAAATACACAAATACAACACAAAAAATATCGACATTACAGAACTACAGAATATAACAATAGAAGAAGGCGCGAAAGCCAAATATAACACATGACGAGACGTACAAGCACCACAGATGACTTTAGATCTACCACTGCAACAAGCGGAAATCAACTAAAACAACGATTTTCGTTTTTAGAAAAATAGCGACATGGCCACGAAGCAGCGGAAATCAATCACCATTTTCTGTGACAATGACATACCCATGTATGCTATACTAAGAGAATTCAAATACATAGCAACACCAGTAGCAATGCACTATGAACAGCATAAATTTGAGACAGGAACGAAGAAAATCACCATGATATTCAACACGGAAAGGGGTGCAACCAAAGCATACGAAAGAAGAGCAACATTAATAAAACAGAATAGATTCAAAAAAGCAACGAACTCGCAAGCAGTAAAACGACGAAACATACCAATGGATGAAGAAATAGATGACACTCAAATAAAAAAATCATGCCCAGTGAAATCAGAAGTGCATGCTGTAAACAAACAACCTGCTCCGATGGACAACCACAGACTATTCTGTACATTACCTTGGGAATACTCCGACACAGTTAAAGATGAACTATTCTTCAGAGCATTTGAAAAATATGAACCATTAGTATATTACCAGACTACAAAAGACAAAAAAGGAAAACTTGCATATGGATATGTACAATACTTTGAAGAACAAGACGCAGAAAAAGCAAAAATAGATTGCGACGCTAGATAGAACGCCGTATACTCAGTACCCAGAAAACCATCAAAATCAAATAAAGAAAAGTACACAAAAAAACATGATAAATGCAATAAACACATCGACATAGACATTTACCATTTGCACGAAAAAACCTGCATTAAACAAGCTCTATGGAAGGAGAAGTTGCAAAAATCTAAGATACCAATTGCAATCCAACAAGAGGATGTCGAATCTCCAAACGAGGATCCAATGCCAGATGTAGAACATAACAAGAAAAAAGCAACAGCAATCAACACTGAAGACATGTCGACCGAACAAGAAAATGCATTACTAGACGAGACGAATTACTTAAATATGGACTTATTGAACATTTAAGCACACCCTATTTGAGACAGTAAATAAACACATATTACCTTTAAATGTGCACACCCCACACACCACTGTCTGTAACTAACAAACAAATTTACACTCACTAATAATAAATTAAGCACACACACAAATTTGTGTTGCAGAATAGCTAGAATGGACACCATTAGTCTGAACATTGACATTCCAATTCGTTACCAAGAAAAGGATTACCTAAGAGAACCACTTGGGATATCAATAGGTCATAGTTCTTATAAAATTGAAGACATCAATATTCATATCAAGAAAGGCAGTATAGACAACCACTATACACCGCGGGAAAGAAAAATAAGCTCACCAAGCAAAAACCCAAAGAAGCAGAAAGCAACATTTCAAGTAGTTCAGATGAAGAACCAGACAATGACAATATCATGGCTACCATCCATGCAGCAAGGAAAATTTATTTCTTCGTAAATGATGAAGAAACAAGAGACGAACTACTCGATTACCTACAAATGACGATATGCATGGTTTACCACCATCTGTCCTAGGAAGGAGACATGAAAGTCCCAGACAAATACATAATAGAAACCATTTTCCACGACAAAGAAAACATAGACAAAATAATAAAGAAAGTATGCAAAAAATTCAAGTAGGCTAAACATCAATGGCAAAAACAAGATGAAAATTGCAGACGAAAAAGCAATGAAATATCTGACAACGACCAAGAAGAAGAATCAGACAACAGATAAGGAGTTAGAGGAAAAAGAAGCAAAAAACGAATTAGACAACAAGGAAATACCAACAGGACCAAAAGAGGAATGGATCGTGGAATATGCAGCTGACATTTTAAAAGAAAATGCTGACAATGAATAATGACAATACGTTACCAACGTATCACATACACACACATCACAAACATTACACACACACATTTACACAACACTGTTTAAAGAACTAAGCATGCAAACTAATAGCTTAACTAACCCGCTATGCATGAAGCGAAAAATTTCGTTTATAATTAAGAAAGTATACATGACACCATTTAACACCACCATATTGCTTTTCATTTTGTTTCAGATGGACAGAAGAGGAGTCACGGTCCTACACGTGCAGACTCGAACCAGAAATGCACGAAAAATCAGGGTTACCTATGAACCACAAACGGCGGTAACCCAAGTACTCACGTACATCAAGACATTTGGGGAATTGGAAGAAGTGCACGACGTCACCTTGCATGTGGCACAAAACAAAAATGTCGCAAAAATTGACGTTACTTATACAAAAGACGTATCAGCGAAACTGATAGTTTTGGATAACGCAGAATCCATAACACAGTGGAACCCAATAATTCTCCCGGAAAGAGCAACCGAAAATGCAGAAGCAACTGCGCAAAACGTAGAAGATGGGTCGAATGACATTGAAGATGGTGCATAAGCAGCGGCATTAGACATCGAAAATGCAGAAGCGATAGAGCAGGAAGAAGAAGCTGCTGCAATACCTGCAATTAAGCTGCAGATAGAATACCAAGACCAAAACAATTCGACAACCCGGATGCATACACTATAAAGATTTTGCATAACGGATCATTGTTAAGAGCAGCAGAACTATTGCAGGAATTGGATGAAAATGCATACATACAGCATTTTACATGCAAATATTCCTCTCTGAAAGTGAGCAAAGCCACCTACAACAACAGCTTAGCAGAGGAGGATATTGCAAGAGTAGAGCAACTAGCGCTATGCACAAGGGCAATAAACGAACAGGACTTCGCGGAATAAGGTATCGACGGGGACACCGATTTCAAAAAAATAAAAATAAAGTATATGGAGGAAGAACACGATGAAGTGCACAATTACTTTGCAGCTTATGGCAAAATAATAAAATTTGACATTGTGCCATTAAAAGACACAACAGATAATCAAGCGCAGAGATGGATGGCTTTCATCCATTTCGAACAAGAAGCTTCTGCAAAGCCGCACTGGAATTGTGTGCGGATAAATACCAACCACAATATGGAAGGACCAACACTAGGCAAGACAATCGCCCAGTGAATAAATTAACATTATGCATAAAGGTACCATGAGGAATGTTGTGCAAAGAAGCAACACGACACTTTGCACAATTGGGGCGAATTATTTCCACCCGCTATACCCTCATCCCTCTGGAGAAGTGTGATACAAAGACACACACACACATGGGGTTCATCAATTTCTGCAGGGAAGATGACACAGAAAATGCATTAAAAAAATGCGATAAGAAATTTCTGGCCTTCTACCAGGCTAGAGCAGATAGGAAAGTTCATGGACTGTGTGGCAAATCTATTGCAGTTACCAACTGGAGACTACATTTACAGGAGTGCAAAATACAACAGTATTAAAACATTCATATTTTACATTTATATAATAGCCGTTAATATTTTAACAAAATACATTAAGATATACATTACGGTCATAATTAACATAAATCATTTATTGCATTGACCCAAGCGTCCTTTAACTTTAAGTACTAATAATAAATCTAAATTAGCATTTAAGTCTTTAACTAACAATTTGGGCATAACAACAATCAGAAGGCTGAAATACACCCCCATACCATGGGAATTCCTCAATAAACCCACCCCTCACCACCCCGCATGCGACACCATCATTTGCCGGGGCGGCAAACCTTCCAAGGGGGGGAGGATGTTATGTGCCGATGCCGAACGACCAAATCGGCAACGTCGCATAACGCATAGGACATTAGAAAAGTGCACTAAGTATGCGCCTAACTGTCGCCAAGTCGAACAAAGACGAGCGATAGCAGTACTTCTCCTCCAGCCCTCGAAACGCTGACCAAACGCTTCGCCCTCCCATGCGCCGCCGGACTTCACCCGAAGTTCACGAGTGCAGGAGAGAGCGAAGTAGCTAATGAACCGAAGAGAGGGATGGGGGAGAGGTAAGAATAATTAGTGGGAGAGAAAGTGACGCGCTCTCTCCCATGCATAATTGCGCGCCCTCCGGCAGAGCGTCTTGAGCGTCCGAGCGGACTCGACGTGTTTTCTCTAGTTTTCCGAGTTACAGTTTAGAATCTCTATCATTTTCAATAATTGCTCTCAGAGGCCCGAGTGGCATATTGTTACTTTTTTGAGAATAAATAGCATTACACCCGAATTGTTTGATCGTGTCTTGAATCATTTTCGCTACAATATTTTCGCAATAAAATCCGATCGAGACTTCCTGTTTGGGACCAAGCCGTAATCGCACTCCGAGCTTTTGCACCTTCGCATCATTATTGCCGTTCTAGCCCAGCTGAGCAGCTACACTCGATCAAGGTAAGATTTCATAATAGATATAATCATTTATATTGGTGCGTGAAAGCCATTCACCCGCGTGATATTCCAACGAATTATTAACATCGATCTTGTGATTTTTCCGATTGCGCTCGTCCGAAGCGCAGTTCAATACCCCGCGTGTTTTCCGATCGCGCGCTCTCCCGTTCATCTTGTTCGACTCAAGCTCGCGTGCGTGAATTCGTAACAATATCTTTTTCAGGCATTCCACTGTGTAAAAATGGACCCAAATACAAAATTGTGTGTTATCTATGACACTGCATTGTCATCTGAGAAATATATTGCAATATCGAACAGAATACTTGAAATATTACATAATTCAAGCATTGAAAGAAGAAATAATAATTTAATGATTAAAATAAGTAAAGCAAAGGTATCTTATATACATGAAAGTTGTTATAAATCGTATACTCATGCACATAATAATACGGCCGCTGCTAAAATATCCAGCGCATTTGACTTCGCTAAATACCAAATTTTTTTGCCGATGTGATGTATCGGATGATTTTCTAAAGAAAGAAAGAAGAAAACCGGAGAAAAGAAGAGAAAAGGTTTATAAAATATCATTTCAAAAAACTTTTGACAAAATGGAATTGATGTAATTAATTTGATTTCAAGTATTAATTATCGTAGTATTGAGCTGAAGTACCATAATTCATGCTTCGTTGCATTTTATAGTAAACGTGATTTTACCCCTCGTCAAGTAAAACTGCACCCACGGTAGAGCACATCATTAATTATTTCAACAGTCATAAAGATGTATGTCAATTCTCTTTGAAGAATATTTAAAGAACGTATGAAGAAGAGTTGCCTACGGATAAATTTTTAAAAAGTAAACTGAAAGAGCGTTTGGGAGATGATATTATTATAAAAAATAAAATTAAAAACAATTACATTGTAACCTTCAAGAGTATTGGAGGTAATATTATTTCCGATTTTTGGTATAAAAATCGTAGTGAAGATTCAAACAAAGAGAGAGAACGTATAGTTAATGCAGGGGCTGATATTATTTTGGAAGATATTCGCGGGAAACACTAAGAGCTTGATAGTTATCCTATTCCTCACAAATTTACAAATTTTGCTGAAAAAGATATACCAGAAACATTAAAATTACTACTAAATAAAATTATTTTACAAACTAAAAAGAAAACGGAGAAATGGTCGATAAAAGGTACGGCTATAGAGCAGCAATTATTGCGGCAACCAGACCGCGATCATTTCTGTCATCTTTACAAATCGGTCTTGCTGTCTTCTTACATAGTAAAACAGATTCTAAAGATATTTTAAGGCTGTTATCATCAATCGGATTTTGTGCAATGTATGAAGAATGCATGCAATTTCAAGTTTCGAGTATTATATATGATGGTAAGCCCGATTTGAGTCAATGTTACTGCCAATTCGTGTTTGACAACGCAGATCACAACGTTAATACTAAGGACGGGCTTCAACGATCCATGCAATGGAAGGCATAATGTGTGTAACACCTGCAACTTTAATTTCATCAGAAGATAAAAATCCCTGAATCAAGCAGCAAATTTCTCCCGAATCAATCGAACAAATAAATTCTGTAAAATTAAAGCCTTTTCACAAAGAACGATCGAAGGCACTTTTAGATGTTGCTATTGAAGATTTATTCCTGTACAACTGTATTACTTATGATCCAAAAATATATTCTCTAAAGTTTTTATGGGCTTATGCAAAAAATGAGAATTCGGAAACATTAGGTTGGAATAGTTTTCGGGAGAACATTAAATACGATGTAGTAGGTCACAAATCTCAAATATTGTTTTTACCTTTTCTGAATGCTTCTCCTAGTAATTACGATAGAATTTATACTGTTGTTCATTCAGCTGCTCAACAAAGTATATCATTGCATCAAAAAATAGCTTTTGTAACATTTGATCAACCGCTATATTGAAAAGCCAGAGACATTATTGTCTCATTACCTGAAGATTCTGATTTGATACATGTTATTGTTAGACTTGGAGAATTCCACTTACTAATGTCCTTTTTAGGAGCAGTCGGTTTTATAATGGATAATAGTGGTTTGAATGAGCTTTTTTGTGAAGTATTTGCACCAAAAACAGTAAAAAAAATGCTTGAAGGTCACGAATATGCTCGTTCCATAAGAGTACATTTTTAGCACATTTTTCCATAGAGAAAATTATTCTATCGAAAATAATATTCAATAATACAGAAAAAGAAGTATTAAAAAAAACTATACTAGGTTGCTAAATAGTGATTTATTTATTGCTCACTTTTGGCTAATAATATTATCGAGCTTATTCTCAATGCTTGCTACGCAAGCAACGGATGGTCAGTCCATCTTGAGCTTTATTGTTATGGCTTGCAATATTTGGATATTTAACATGAAATCTTACCTTGGTTGCTCCGTTGATTATTTGATTAATTGTTATTAATATTGGTTATTATTAATACGATGATGCTTCCTATGTATGTATACGTATGTATATATTTTCTATTGGTCCAAATGAATTACTTGTCTGGTTTCTATTTATGCAGGGAGTCCAGGGAAATAATTATGATTTGTTTTTCTGGTGATGAACTATTGTTTTATTGATTATTCCTTAACACGATCCACTGCTCTGGTCCAACTTAATTATTTTCTTGGATACTTCTAAGCTTGTAAACTTGACTACTCTGAGCCAGTGCTCGAGAGAGACTGACTCATTTCGAAGTTCATTGTCGCCGATCGCCTTCTTCGGCCGACAATTAGCGCTGACGGCAGAGATTGCAACCTCCGCCCGCGCGTCCCTTGCCCTCTATACTACGTATACTCAAAGTATATCGCACTGCGGCTCACGTTGCACATTCCTTGAGCCGAGTGTCGACATCAAGAAAGCACACCATCAGCCTGCGCGCAACACACTTTTCGTGCAGCATGCCATGTTTCGAATATTCGAGAAAAATCGAAATTGCTCCAGAATATTCGGAACATAACAGCCTCCCCCCCTTGAAGACGTTTGTTGTCCTCAATAAACCATTGCCTATACTAACAATAAAAATACATGCTATCATCGAATCACCAAACAAAACCTCACAAATATCCAAAACACACATTAGTAAAAATGATGTGGACATGAAAATACTAATACTAATTTAGAGAAAAAAAACCCTGTTATTTAACCATATTATTTTCAAAAACAATAAGGAAAATAACCAAAATTTATAATAATTCAAATAGCAAAGAAACCATGATTCAATGATCGCATTTATTTCTACCTACCTACAATATCTATTTGAATGTTAATGCTAACAATAAATATTATTGTCATTCGTGTTAGTGAACTTAATATTATATTCGTCTTCTTCTTCTGCTTTTCAATTTGCCAATCTAACTGAAGACACATCGGATACTAGTTTGGATTCAGTATGATAGGGTCAATAAATAAATTGGGTCCAACAACTCATTTACATGTGAAAAGTATAAAAACTAGCGCGCCACATTCGACCTTCGGCCCTTCGGGCCTTCAGGTCTCAGTGGCTTGCCGCCTTGCATCGCTTCGCGATGCAAGGCATGCAAAACGCGAAACGAAACGCGCTTCGCGCGTTTCGCTTCGCGTTTTGCATATAAGGCACGACCGACGCTCGCGCTTCGCGCTCGCCCACTGTTCGCGCTTCGCGCTCACCTGGTTTGAAATTTTAAAAAATGCTCGCATATTTTTTGTATGTATGGGATCAAGCTCAATTTTGTTCTGTCACGATATTAGCATAGGGGAGAGATTGTAAAAAAAAATTTTGCTCGATTGGAGTTAATGTCGCAGAGATAATCGAGATCAACTGAAATTTTTATTTAAAAAAATTAGTTTTAGGGTTTTACAACATATTGAATTACTCTGAACGTATAATGATTATAGTCAAAAATTGTATTTTTAAAATATCTACAACTTTTATGTTGAACATTTTTATGTAAAACGTATACGTAAAAAGTTTTATTATGAAAAACGAATATTTTAATGTAAAAATTTGATTTTAGCTTGTTAATTTGAATTCTTAGCATTTTCGAGTGTTCAAGTTAAAAGGAAAAAGTTGTATTTTTTAAAGATGTACAACATTTCCATTTAACTTTTTTGTGTAAAATGCTTAGAATTTGAGTTATGACCAAAAAACCGTTTGTACAATTAAGCATAAAGTGCTGCCATTTGAACAATATGTCGGTAATCGGGAAAAGGAAAAAAACGTTTTTTTTGTACATATAAGAGTTGTATTCTCCTAAATTTTCAGCCTGATTGGTCAAAAATTGGCTGAGATATCGCTGGTTACAATTTTTGCGATGATAAAACTATAAGGCATTCCCGCCTTGCGGTCGTGCCTAAAAATTAGTTTTCGGGTTTTACAACATATTGAATCATTCTAAATGTATAATTATTATGGTCAAAAATTGTATTTTTAAAATGTCTACAACTTTTATATTGAACGTTTTTATGTGCAACGTAAGCCTAAAAAGTTTTATGATGTTAAACGAATTATTTTAATGTGAAAATTCGATTTTAGCTTGTGAACTTGAATTCTAATCATTTTCGAGGGTTTATGTTAATAGGAAAAAGTTGTATCTTTTTGAGACGTACAACATTTCCATTTAACTTTTTTGTGTAAAATGTTTAGAATTTGAGTTATAACCAAAAAACCGTTTTTCGAAAATCCAAAAAATGCCCGCATATTTTTTGTATATACGGAATCAAGCCCAATTTTACACTGTCACGATATTAACATAAGGAGAGTTTATGAAAAAAAATTTGCCTCGATTGGAGTTAATTTCGCAGAGATAATCGAGGCCAACTGAAATTTCTTTTAAAAAAAATCTGTTTTCGAGTTTTACAATATATTGAATCGCTCTGAATGTATAATTATTATGGTCAAAAATTGTATTTTTAAAATGTCTACAACTTTTATATTGAACGTTTTTATGTGCAACGTAAGCCTAAAAAGTTTTATGATGTTAAACGAATTATTTTAATGTGAAAATTCGATTTTAGCTTGTGAACTTGAATTCTAATCATTTTCGAGGGTTTATGTTAATAGGAAGAAGTTGTATTTTTTTGAGACGTACTACATTTCCATTTAACTTTTTTGTATAAAATGCTTAGAATTTGAGTTATAACCAAAAAACCGTTTTTCGAAAATTTAAAAAATGCCCGCATATTTTTTGTATGAATGGAAATAAGTCCAATTTTAGACTGTCACGATATTAACATAAGGAGAGTTTGTGAAAAAAAAATTGGATCGATTGGAACTTATCTGACTGAGATAAACTTATTACAACATAATTAATTAAAAATACATGTAAAAATAAGCATAAAGAGCTCTCATTTGAACAATTGGCCGGTAATCGCGAAAGTAAAAAAAACGTTTTTTTGTACATATAAGAGTTGTATTCTCCTAAATTTTCAGCCTGATTGGTCGAAAATTGGCTGAGATATCGCTGGTTACAATTTTTGCGATGATAAAACTATAAGGCATTCCCGCCTTGCGGTCGTGCCTAAAAATATGTATTTATTAAAAAAAAACTTATTTTTGGTCCAATAAGTGATTTTAATTGTGGTCCATGGAAAAAACAATAAAGAAGATAAGAAAACTATATAATAAAATTGGTCCATTAAAAGCTGACAGTCGATTCTAGCTCCCAGCTACTTTCTGTTTCCCATTCATCCTGTTTGTAAACGGGAACTGGGACTTCATCAGGCATGGGCAAAGCTCTCGCCTCATCCTGCGTTCCCTCCATTGACTGGAGACGAAACTTTTCCAACTCTTGCGCATCCGATATCTCTCTCAGAACTTGATCAAGCAATGGTTCAGCAAGACCAGCTACCCCAAAGCCTAACCCTTGGTCCATAAGATTCATTTCGTCCAAGGCTTGTGCCAATTTCTTCTCCTCCTCGATGTTGATCAATGTAGCCACTGGCACTCGTGCACTACATCTCTTCTCATGGTCCTTGCAGTCCTGATTACGCACCCAAGTACCACATGGCTTGTGTTGACGTAGAGCCAAGGGATTTTGGATGTTGCAAACTACAAAATGATCTTTCTCATTCCTAGCATCATAATGAAGTCCACAAACTTTATGGTGCTTCCTAAGTGGTCCATTGCGTGGTACATGTCGCTTCGGCTCCCACTTTGGGTTATAACCAGCGCTGCAATGGTCTATTGCATAAGCTGCATGCTCCCTATAAAAGTATTGAATGAAGGCTTGACGCCTCCATGTCTCCACTTTCACATTAGGAGTGTCCATAAAAGTAATGTGATCCAATGGACCATATTTAGCAAAATCTCTGATGAGTTCCTCGTTCGTTTGCTTGGGCCACAGCATAATGGAAAATCTCAAATACTGAGTATCATCCAATGGTCCAGTGACTAACTTTGGGTCAGGGAATGACCTTTGTGACGGTAAAAGCGTTATGCTAGGACCCCTGGGCCCAGCTTGATTATTCACCCTCTGCGGAGTTGGTAACAGGCCTTGAGCAGTGCGACGATACTCCACTCCTGCTGGTCGCTCCAACTCCCTTTGGGTCACAACTGGCCTATCCGTCTGACTCCGAAAACGACGCAAGGATGCCATTGCCTCCAACTGTTGGTCCATCTTTTCTCTGGTCATGACCGTTATGGCTGGTTGAGATGCGTTGATTCGCATCGCTTCATCAACATGGCTCAACCGATCATATTTGACATGAACTATTGCCTTGGTTCTTCCTGCTGCTATAATGGTCCTTTCAGAGTGTGCAATAGTACACTCTTCGATACCCTTAAAAATATCTTCCACGTTCTTACGTTGCCCCTCAAATTGGACTTCCAACGCGTCATTAACATGACGCTTGATCAAATAGATCTCCACATCCGTGGTCCAATCGATCACTTTACTGCCAGCATAGTCATTCAATTGCTGGTCCATTCTTGCAGTCATGTCCTCCGTTGTCTCTACCCCCAACGTAATCATGAACTGCCTCATAGAGCGTGCCGCGATCGCATGCGACGCCCTATGATACGTAATGGTTGCACTGCCATACCCCTCCGTGATCACTTCAAATTCTATGGTTCATGCCCCAAACGTTTTAAAAATTTTCTCTACACGCTCTCTTGATCCAATAAAAACTACCTTTATGATGAAAGTAGAGACTAGCTCCAAAGAATGTAAGCTGAGAACGTGATTCATCTGAAAACAATCAAAATAATATACCATTAAACTTTGCTAATTAAACTTCATAATTCAATCCGCATGCAGTAACTTCTATCTTATTCTATCATAATCAAGAAGGGTCCAAATTATCAATAAAATATAAGGGTCAAAACTTATATTAAATCCTATATCTATATCTATCTATCTTATGATCCTAAGCTCATTGGTCCTAATATCTTCATAAAACATAAATTTCAAATAAGGATTTCGTATGGGGTCCAAACCATACAAAATTCAATGGTCAAAAAACAAAAACAAATGGGTCAATTAAAATATAGAAAGTTTATTATCCGAATCAACAACAATTTTCCTAAGAATACCGGATTCTTCATCATCATCCGACTCCAACAATTCATCCTCTTCCATCGTACAAATCATTAAATGGTCATCGTCATCACTACTCTTACTCTGAAATCCAGAGGGTTCTGGCTCAGACGATGTCATTTTATTCCCCTCCAACACTTCCATTTCTTCACATAACACCTTATCTATCTTATCTTTACTTCTAGATCGTTTCCGTAACGCAATGACATCTCTGAGATCCTCAACTACCTTGTTCTTTCCCAGAAATTTCACTTTTTCCATATTCTTCTTATACTGCAACACCTTCCAACATGTATCCTCATGTAATGCAAACACATGCACATCAATCTCTTGTCCACACAAATCATGAAATTTCTTCGTTCCCACAGGAAACTTATTCTTCGGGTCCTTTTTCAATGCAGCAATGGTTGGTCTATATATCGGATTACATCTCTGCATTGCACTTTCAGCATCAACATCTGCAAAATACTGCACACAACCAAAGCACAATCTTCCCTGCTTATTACGCACAGTTTCATAATAATTGATATTACCAAACTGCATAAAATGTTTAAAAAACGTCTCATCCTTCTTTTCATCTGTTCCTTCCCACGGCAATAAACAAAACAATCTATTACCCTTTTTCACAGATCTTTCCTTCCTCACAGTGTGCACTTCTGATCTCACCTTCGGTTCCTTAACAGATTCTACCACATTCGGTCTTGGTCTAAAATTCTTGTTCCTCTTGGTTAACACATTTTTCTCATAGTTCCTAGCTTCTTCATTGGTAATCTTAGACAATGAAAACTCATTACTGATGTTATCTTTATCATAAAATTCCAAATCATATGGTCCAATATTATTATAAAATTGATCTTGTTTCTTTCTCTGCACAATATTCGCAGTCGCTTCATTGTCATATCTTACAATAAGCTTATTAACATACTTCATATCCTTGATCCTCATTACGTGTTTGAAATAAACTGCCTCAGGTAATGGAATTTGCGGTATCATTTCCATCATCTGTGTCAATGACGCATATCCTTTGAAATAAAATATTACTGATCTACGATGTAACATTTCTAAATCTCTGCGATACGACATCTCTACGTTCCTGTAATTTACATATATAAAAATAAAATACAAAACAAAAAAAACAAAAACACACAGACAAACACATGGGTCAAATTGGTCTATTTATAACAGATGAAAACATCATATCATAAAAATTCATTTGGGTCTATATGAAAACTTTTGGTCCAATATATAATATCAATGCTCAGCATTATGTTTAAAAACAACAACACCTTTATCAATGCTAACTTCATGTGAATCATTCATTGTACTATTAATTAGGTCAATAACAATATCATCATTTTCTACACTAACTCCCCCAGACTCAGAAACATTACCAGAATCCACTTTCCCCAATCGATTCCTCCATTTTCTCCTCACCACACTATACTCATGGTCATAAACTTTCTTATTAGTCTTTTGTCTCAAACATGGAAATTTCACCCCACATTTCATTCCAACAATTAATCCAACTATCAATATAATCATTATCAATTGTAAACTCAAGCCCCCATATAAAATCCTGCTCGAGTTATAACTCTCTCTCCTATGCTTCCCTATATGGTCCATTTCAATCATGATATCATGCAATGATTTCACTTTATCTGAACTAAGCATTGGTCCAATTATTTCCTTCATTTCATTGTCATCCATTACATACAAAGTATATTTACTGAATACTCCATAAACTTCATCAAATTTCAAACCAACATCTGGTTTATACACATATAAATTTTCATCATTTCTTATCTCTTCTCCAAACACAATAACACTATCTGTTCTTCCTTTACAACCAGAAGCTAGTCTTAAAACTCCGGTATTATTCAACATTAAATCCACATTTTGATTATCCAAACATGAAATTCTCACTTTTTCAGAATCACACATTGAATACAACCAAGATTTATCACTACCTAAATACTTCCATTGGGTCCTAAAATAATTTTGATACTTGATATCACAATTATCAAATTCCTTTTTATGCGGATTCAACAACAAATTAGCTTTACAATCCCTCGAAGCTGAAGTATCTTGTAACGCTTCTAATGCTGGACAAATGTGTGCATAATGGGTCTTTATACATATCACATCTGGGTCTCGGTCAAACTCAAAATATTTCTCCTGATCACTGCTCAAAGTTAAATATTCATGAGATGGTTGAATATATAATGATCCTTTAATATTCTGATTAATCACTTGTGGTATGTTAACACTATGCATCTTATATAATTGATAAGAAATTCTATCAACTAATGGCAAATATAAAACTATAATGGTCTTGCCATCCTGATGAACTGCATCTATTTTCGAAATTTTCACAATTTCTTCACTCCTGATATGCTCTACCGGAATTGGAAAATCTAAATCACCACTAAATTTTTGTATATCCCCAACTATCTGATCCAAAACATCTGTTTTAATCAATTCCGAATGAACTTTTCCCTCTTTCACTTTTCTCAAAACGTCCAAAATTTTCTCATTATTACGATTCAAATGATCCATATGCGAATCTAATCTCCTCACATATGCTGTATTATACATTAAATACATTAATTGCTCATTCTCCTTATTGAATTAGTCCATCATTCCTTTCAAAGAAACTTGAAACGCTTGTAAAACAACTTGATGATTTTTCGTTACATTAAACAATTCTTCAAATTGGGTCGAAACAATATGGGAATTTTCCTCCATTAAATGCACCATTTCTGCTTGGTCTCGAAACACTTGATCTATATTTTTGTTAACACTATCAATATCATCAGAAGTCACTAATCCAAATAAGCTCTTGCTCACACTACCAATTATTCCTAATGGAATTAACCTCTTCGCTCTAATACTACTCGGGTCCTTAACCATAGGATATTGAACTTGTCCAATGGTCTTAACAGTCTCACGTATCTTGTCTTGTAATTCATTCAAAGTCTGTTCTTTCAATTCAATTATATCTGCATCCAACGCACTCCTGCACTTGGTTTGGTCTACAATTTGTGAACATTCTTCCATTAATTCCTTATAATGTTTCACAGGTCCATGAAATGACAAAAATTCATCCACTTTAATAAAGATTTTAATTTTTCAAAAAGCACGTTCTGTTCGAACATTTCCCAGTTTCTCAAAATAAATTCCAGGATTCGGGGTCAATATTTCATTTTGAAATATAGGTCCACCATTTATGGTCTTCACACACAATAACATAAACATTCCAATTAAACAATTCATCCTGTAATCATAACATAATTAATAACCAGAAAGATCTATCCCATCACAATTTGAATCCTCCTCTGCAACTTTCAATTTATCAACATGCTTCCTAATACGTTTCCCATCAGGATACTCCAAAATAACATTCTTCCTCCCAACAAACTCCACAATTTTCAAAGGTTGACTCCTATACGGTTCAAATTTATTAGTCCTCACTTCCTTAACAATACGAGCATACCCCCTACTTTACCCTTAAACTATTTAACTTTCTTATCATATCTCTCTTTTGATTTTAATTTTTCTACAATCTGTTTCTCTCCCGCTAACATTTTCATTTCATTTAAACGCAACACTAAATCCCTAATATAAGTATGATAAGTTCTCAATTTTTCATCCGACGGAATTTTAATTGGTAAACGCGCCACTCTCCCAAAAACTAATTCAAAAGGCGTAAAATTCGTAGCCGTATGAACACTCGTATTGTAAGTAAATGTAGCAAAAGGCGCTAACTTATCCCAATCATCATATTTTTGAGAATAAATCCTAATAAACTCAACCAACGGCGCATGACTCCTCTCTAAAGAACCATTCGTTTGCGGTCTATAACCTGATATTTTTAAATGATCTATTTTAAAAATTTTCAACATTGACTCTACTATATCCGACAAAATACTAGTACCCCTATCTGATAAAATTGCTCGCGGTGCCCCAAATCTACAAATCAAATGCCTCGCTAAAGCATCTGCAATAGTGGTTGCATATAAATTTTTAATTGGAATTGCAATCAAATACTTGGTCAAATTACACTGCATAGTCAATAAATGTTGATTCCCACTCGGTGTTATTCTCAATTATCCCACCGTATCAATTGAAACCTTATCAAACGCTTCAATTGGTGTATCCGTTATTATCATCGGCTCCCTTATCTTAAACCTCTCAATCTTTTGTTCCTGACAACCACTGCACTTCCTTATATAATTCTGTATATCATTCCTCATACCTGGCCAATAAAATCTCTCCCTTATCTTCTGATAAGTTTGATTAATCCCTTTATGCCCTCCTGTCAAACTATCATGCAAAGCACTAATTATCTTTTTCCTATCTCTTTCAACAGGTAACTCCACTTTTCCATAACAAACTGTTACAGTAATATTCGTATTATCAAAATGTCCCTTCAATAACTCACTCATCAATCCAGGCTCCAACATATCTGTCAAATCACCTTTCCTAGACATTCTAAAACTCTCAATATGTCTATGACACAAAACTCTCCTCAAATTATCCAATCATTTATTCACATTCTCCAAAGTTATCACACTAAACTGCTTTTCCTTCACTACTAAAGAATAAACATTATACTTTTTATACGGTGTTATCAATATCTGACCCACAAAAGGTTTCTTCTTCTTTAAATTAAACAAATCTATTGCACCGATATCATTCAACAATCTCGTCACTGATGTATCCGCTTCACAATCTCTAGTTATAAAATGCACAACATTATCCCTCTTATACGTTAAACAACCCCTCACACTCAACACATTACTACCTTTCACTGATTCTACTGACCTTTCCTCAATTGTATCATATTCTCTCTTTCCTTCATCAGACTCTCCCCTATCATATCTATTCAAATCATTCAAATCATTCACATCTGGCATTATTATCACAGGTAACGTATCCTCCGCTGGTTTCGAATACTCAATGTTATACATATTCTCCCCATTCTCACTCACATCAGCAAGAGCACCAACACCTCTACCAACATTCCCCAATTTACCTGGTGTACTCTTCGCTTGCGGTTTTATATCACCTATTTTCGTTGTTTCTGAAATTCTTCCTGTGGGCGGAAATATCATAATTTCAATCGTTGCCGACGTATCTCTATCTGACAAAGAATCTCTCACATTATCCAGTCTCTTCTGTACCTTCTCCTGTGTTCTATCTATCAATTCTCTAACTCTCTCTCCCAAAACTTCATCCATTTGAACAGTACCATAATGTGGATTCAACTCATGCAATCTAAACCTCATTTCATCATTCACTTCTTCATCATCTGAAAAATGTGTAATTAGTATATCATAATCTTTATTTTCCTCTTCTACTTCAACATCCTCATTTTGATGTTTAGCCATACTCTCTTCTAATCTCCTACTAGCTTCTTCCACCTCTTTCCTACTCAAACTCGTCCTAATAGAAACACTCCGTTCACCTTCACTCTCTGTAATGACTCTGTTCTCAGATTGACTAACTTCACTAACATCTATTCCAATGTTCCTCACGGTTCTGTTCTGTTCACCTTCATCAGTACCACTACCTTCTACATCTGAAACATCTGTTGTTTTCTTTAT
>JACCIB010001752.1:0-21686 GCA_018906965.1 Philotrypesis tridentata | reverse complement strand
GTCTACTTTACATAAATTTGTACTTTCATCCACATACACGAAATTTATCATGTTGTAGTAGCTTGAGTTTTTTTTTTATTTAAGCTTTTTCAAGTTTTACTTTGAGAGCAAAACTTATACAGCTGTCAAGAATCAGATACAATGTTTACAATATAAATAATATCTGTGGCTTGCAGGAAGAACCACTTAAGTGACATTTTGCGAAAAATTTTTTTATGTCAAATTCGAGGTGCTCTTAGTACCCTTTTTCATTGTATAATAGTAGGATTTCCGAAATGCACAAATATTTTAAATGCCAGCCGATTGCCTGCGTCTCTCGTAAAAATGTTACCGCAGAACCACTTAAGTGCACTCGTTTTTTTTATTTTTGTGCGAGATACACCGTGTGGAGTACATTAAAGCGGTATAATATATATCTAATTACCTATACCGATGTATTCGTCAGTTTTTTTAAATTAAAAAAAAATTTTTTAACGTTTTTAAATTTTTCAAAAATTGTCAATTTGCAAAAACAAAAAAATTACTGGAATCGCTCTGATAAAATTCATACGTATTCCTCAGCTGATTCTAAGAACTTATTACTCTTGAAAATTTTTTCCAAAAGTTTGTGGTTTCTGAATAAAAAATTCGTAAAAGTCTTCGTAAAAATTTTCAATTATAATATTCCAGATACATTGCAAATGAAAACGTTCTTGAAATCTCAAATTAAAACAAAAAATTGTGGAAAAACCATGCTTTTTTCCTTTAAACCGTTTTTTCTCATAGTTAATAACAATTTTCGAAAATTTTAATTATACCATTGGAAAGGCATGAGTTAAACTTTAAAAATATGCCACGCCCGAATTTTTTAATCGCAAATTACATTAGTTACGAGCCCTCAAAGAAAGTGAGCGCATAAGCACTTATCTGCAAAGTTCCCCGCAGAACCACTTAACTCGAGTAATTTGTTTAGCTTGGGCGTCAAGAAAGAAACTATTTACAATGTAATACTACGGTTGTATCCGTATCAGATACCTAATAAAATGAGTCAATACTTAGACCTTTTATCTGACATTTCGATCTTACTCCAAACATTGAAATCGCTTTTTCTCGAAAACACGAAAATGTCACTTAAGTGGTTCTTCCTGTAAGCCACAGATATGTATGTGGGATTGGACATTGTCGCGCTTACATCATAAATCTATACATGAAATTCTATTTGTTCGAGAAGGTACAGATATATTTACATGCTTTCAAATTAGGTTTTGAATGAGACTTTCGACATTTATCGGTACATACATGTTTTTTTTTTTCAAATTTTCGATAAAGTTTTTTCTTTCGGAATCATATAAGCTACATTGCCAAAGAACATGGTTTAGGTCTTCACTATAATCTTTGCATTTACATTTTTCGTCGCTGACAATGTGTGCCCGCGCTAGCGTTGGTGCGAGATTATAGTGATTTGCTCTACATCGATTAATTGTAACAATACTTCGGCGTGATAGCGAAGTATTATAGAACCACGGCTTTTTACTATTAGAGTGAAATAAATTAAAATATTCTTTGCCTTTTACTTGTTTCGTTTCATCGAAGTAGTTTTGTGTTTGTTCCTTGGTGTGTGCTCTGTATTTTCATAATAATCTGCCATTGGAATTAACACTGTGGAAATTTGTTCTGCATTGACACTCATTTTGGCTAGCTTATCCGCCGCTTCATTACTTAATATGCCTATATGTGAGGGAATCCAAAAAAAATGTATTCTATGGTTTGCATTTTGTGAAACATACTGATTATATTTTTGTTTGATGTCAAGGATATGAGGGTTTGTTTTTGGTGTGAATTTAAGTGACTGGAGACTTTGAAGAACGCTATAGGAATCTGATAAAATATAGTAATTTTCTTGTGGATTCTCTATAGCCAAGTTGAGAGCGGCGGATATAGCTATGCACTCGGCTGTGTACACTAACGCAGTACTATCGATAAGTAGCTTGAGTTTATTGTAACTGTCTAATATTAACATCAAAAAATCTACCTAATTTTGAAGTATCGACAATACATATGACTAATTCTCTGACTTCGGTAAAGTCAGTACAAATGGCGAACGTAATCAGATTTTTATATTTTAAATTTTTTGCACCCACGATTGCTTTCAAGTGATCAACATCATTAATACTTTTCAATCATCAATAACTGTAGCGTCGTTGGCTTCAATTTTACAAAACGATTCATGGATTAGTTTAAACATCTTTTTAATATCATTATTAAGAGACATGTCTATAGGAAGGCTTTCCACTTTTTGATCGTGCATCATATACTGCTCCGTTGGCTAACAAACTTTAATATTTTGAAATGATTAAACTTAGCAGCATAGTGCAACGAAGTGAAACCTTCTCCATCGGTTATATTTGGATTAACATTATTTTTTAACAAAATATCAACAATACTTTCATTACCTTCGAGAATAGCACAGTGTAAAACGGTCATATTCTCTATGTTTCTAGCATTAACTATAGCCCCTGATTTAATCAATAATTCTGTTTTGAAAAAGTTATTGCTCTCTACGGCTTCGAATAAACTATCTATTAACATTAACTCTGGTAAAAATGAGTGATCTTTATATCTTGCACCGCTTTGTAATATAATTTTTCAACACTTCGTAGTCTTGATGAAGAAGGCTCAGGCAAAGGTATTAAACCATCTTCATTGTAATAAGCACGAGCGTAAGTTGAATACTTTCCGATATAGGCTACAATTTGTTTAGAATTTGGATGAACCAGGAGAAAAGATAATAAAATTTTATCCAAAGGTGTCCTGCCGCATTCATCGCAAGCATTAACTTCAGCCCCACATGCTAAAAGATATTCTACAACTTCTAATTGACCGGACTCCACGGCGTAGTGCAATAACGTACTATCGAATGCATCGCGTTCATCGATAGACTGGCCATGACTGTGAAAAAAACTTATAATACTTATATGCCCATATCTAGCGGCAAGGTGTATGGCTTTTGATCCCTCATTGTCTTTAACATTTTTGTCTTCTTTATTGGCGACCAAATATTTTACTATGTCCAAATATCCCTGTCGAGCAGCAATATGGAGAATAGGTAATGCATTGTCAGATGCCACGTCGAGACCCACTCTATTACGCGGCAATAAAAGTTTGACTATGTCAAAGTGACCCTTAATTACAGCCACTTGCAGCGCAGTTCTGTTTCTCTTACTTTTACATGTTACATCTAACTTTGGACAGTTAAGCAGAGTTTCGACTATACTAGTATGTCCTTTGAAGGCTGCAATATGTAGCGGTGTAAAGTTATCATCATAAATTTGGCAGTTAACATCGGCACCCTTCGACAACAGTATAGCGACGACAACATCATTATTATTTTCCACCGCAGTATGCAGAGGCGTGTAATTTCTACTATTTTTACAGTTCACATCCTTCGGTGACATTTTGGTTAATAACCGTTTAATTGTCTCGTTATGTGCGAATATCGCCGCAATATGCAGCAGACCGTGATTTAATTTGTATTTTTTCCAAATACTCGCCTTGTGCTCCAATAAAATGTTGATGATGCTTGCATTGCTTTGTGAAACAGCGAAGAACAGAGGTTGACCGCCAGAGGCGTTGACATTGGCTTTATTGTTTATCAGCATTCTCACTATCTCGGCTTCGTTATAAAAGCATGCGAAAGATAATGGAGTGAATTTAAATTCTTTGTCCTGTACATCTACTTTAGCTCCGTACCTCAACAACACGTCAACAACATCTATGTGACCTTCGATTGTAGCTTCGTGCAACGCCGTACGACCTTTCGAATTGAATGCATCGATAATTATATTAGTTTCTGGATGTTCCAGCAGGAGTCGAACAGTTTCTTTGTGACCCTTCCAAGCCGCCAATTGTAATAGTTTAGTGCCACACGAACGAATGTCTGCATTATTTTTTAACAAAGTGTCAACGGCGTCTGCGTTACCCTCATCGACAGCCACGTGGATAGGCGTCAATCCATGACTATCTGTGGCGTTGACATCAGAACTTTTAGTCTGAATCAGAGCTGCGATAATATCTTTGTTGCCACCTTTGGCAGCTGCGTGCAACAAAGTACGACCTTCAGAATTCATCAAATTTAGATTAGCTCCACGTTGTCTTAAGTTATCGAAAATTATTTTGTCACCTCTTGCAGCAGCGACGAATATAAATGCCAACAATTTACGTTCACAATGACTGGCAGTGTGAAGGTGTGCAAGAACATCGTGTTCAATCAATGCGTCAACGATGGCGCAGTGTCCAAATTTAATGGCAGTGAGCGTAGCATAATATAAGTCATCTCGAGTCCAAGCGTTGGCATTAGCTTGATATCGTAACAGAATTTTCAATATTCCTTCGTGGCCGTGGATCACCGCGCAATGCAAAGGTGTCCAATTCATTGTTCGATTATCAATACCAGCGTCAGCTGATATCACGCTGTTATTTAACAAACACTCGACAATATTCTCGTGACCTCGAGTTACCGCATAGTGTAATGGTGTCAGGTCTAACGCATCTCTAGCAGTCACATCTGATCCATTTGAAATTAAGGTTGCTACTGTTTGTAGATGGCCACCGATCGATGCCAGGTGCAGTGCTGTTCTGTGATAGGTGTTTTTTGCTTTAATATCGGCTTTATTCTCGATTAAAACGTTGACTAAGTTCACATGGCCTCTTTCGGCTGCTAATAACAATAATGTCATCGAACGACTAAGGGGGGATCGAAAATTAACAACAATCGGTCTGTGTGATAGAAGTAATTTAGCGATATCTTCACGGTTCAGTTCTATCGCATAATCCAAAGCTAGTCGGTCAGTGTAATCGGGAAGAATGCTTTCCGCGCCGTTTTCCAATAAAACATCGACAACATCTTTGTGACCGTTTATCGCAGCAAGATGTAGAGGCATTCTACCATTGGCATCTCTGCTGTTTACTGCTTGCTGCTTGCCGTTTACTGTTTGCTCTTTAGTGTTCGTAGTTTCAATCAAGTATTGCACAACTTTGTGAGATCCATATTTAGCGGCAATGTGCAGGGGGGTCTGCTCATTCAAGTCCGAGGAATCGGCTATAAGATCGCGCGCCAATAAGTATTTTACTACTTGAAGATTGTCACCTTTACTGGCAAAATGTAAGGCAGTCCACAGATTAAATGATCTGGCATGAATATCTGCTCCTTTTTTAATGCACTTTTTAAAACTTTTGAGATTGGCTCTCTCTGATCTTTGAAACATAGTTTCCTGCCTCCTTATCAATTGTCGGCTTTGTTCAAATCTGTCTTTCAAATTCGAGATATCATCTTTTAGCAATTTACCAATTTTACGATTATTTTTCTCATATATTTCTGAAATTAATGTATTTGCATTTAAAATTAATGCCTTTAGCGGATCAATTGGTAAGACATCGATTATTGCATTGTAATGAGCCAAGTGATTTCTCAAAGATCTGCCAATCAAAATTGGAATAACGTAATCTACAAATAACAAATTATTATTCAAGCGTTTTTTAAGACATTTTGATGATAATATTTCCAACATAAGCATTTCAACAGAGGCTATTACTTTCATATCTACCGTTAAGTAATTGATATGAGACGAATTATTCAATGAAAGATTATTTTTAAGCAGAATATTTTTTAGTTCATTTAGTGTCGAATCGAGTTTTTCATCATAAGGGCTATCTTCTTCTGTCATCGGATTTATCCCTTTATTGTTAAGTTTACGCTTTTCTTTTAAATAACTTAATACTGTTAAATTTTTTATATTATTAGCTTCGATTTCTATATTAAAAAATATTTTTCGAATTATTTTAGATACACCAATTGAATAGTCACATTGCATTCTCATTTTGTTAATATTTTCGAATTTAATGAACAAACTAACAATATCTCTCATGTTGCTCCATCCTATTTCGGAATCTATACTTGTACGCCGTTGCTGTATCAAAGCTTTTAATTCTTCAATTTCATTTTGAGCTAAATTATTATAATCCGAAATACGATTGAAGCAGCTTATTAACGTTGCATTTACTATAACAAGATTTGCTTTCGACCAATGTAATCTGTTTTCGTCCGAAACTAATATATCGTTTATTTTATTTAAAATCTGTTTTTCTTCATCAGTTGGGTCTGACAAAAGAACGTTTAATTCTTCAATCCATTTTCTAATCTTCTTATAAATTTCCGGCGCTTGTAATTCCGAAAATATTGTATTCGTTTCAAAACTTGAAAAACGTGGGGCAATTCGTTTTAAATCGCTTAAATTTTCACCATCGCTTATTTGCTTCAGTAGCTTGTCAATAATTATTTTTTTGTTGTTTAATTGAAACGTCGCAATAACGTGGCTAATTTTCCGCAGATCGTTTTGGATATTTTTATAAAAATCACTACTTCTATCACTTGGCCTTATGCTATGTGAAAATAAATGTCTTATATCTGAAAGAATTCTTCTCAAATTTTTGGGTAATGAATGCCATAGAAGCTCACTTGTATTTTGAGATAAATTAGGAGATTGTAAGGTATTTTTTAAATATTCTCCCAATACTTGCAAGCATCTCAGAATAGCGAGTTGTCCTTCTCTAAGGGTTGAATCAGCTGATAATGCTAAATCCGTGCAATCTTTTATTTTTTCTATTGAAGTAATATCTCGTATGATCTGATAATCTTCGTAAAGCTCTTTGAATTCTGGACATCGGCGGATTATCTGTTGCACGTTAATATCGCGATCTTCTACACTTGGAAGAACGTTCAGCTTATCAATGTTTAATGCTTTTAACTTATCTATCACTTCTTCTAGACGTTTTGAAAAATTCATTAAATGATTTAAAATTTTTGCTTTAGTTAATGAAGCGAGATAGTATTGATTTATTTCCTGTTTTTTAATATAAGTCAAGATATAGCTTATTAAGCAAAACTCTATTTCCTCCCAAGGTAAAATGTCGTACGTTGATTGTAATTGAAGTTTTAATACGAATATATTTTGGGCGATAGTTTTAGCTACGAACACGAATTCTTGCGATTCGTCATTTAAATCATTCAGTAAAGTAATGTTTTTCTGAACGAATTCGATTCTATTTATTTTGCTATCTATGCAAAGATCTTTATTTACGTTTTCTTCCGTTTTCGTTGCAAAAAATCGTAAATTAAATAATTTATCTTCAATAAAACGAGATGTTTCGTCAGATAAAGAAATATTTTTCAATTGAAATTCTTCATAAGTTTTTGAAAGAATCTCGTCTAATTTTTCTACATTTTCAGAAGAATAATTATCAGACCACTCATTTATTTGTTTTTCTAATAATTTAATATTTCCAAAACGTATAGCGTCGTAAAAATGATGTTTACTATCATCGAAACTATGAGAACTATCACTTTGAGCCATATTTTTATCTAATTTATACATGGATAATATATGTACTAGCTCTGAAATAAAATAATCTCTGAAATAATGTGTATCACATCAAATATTATTTCATTGCTAGATCTTACCTTAATTTTGGCAAATGTTTAACAATTTCGTAATAAAATAGAGAAGGATGGGGATTAACGAGCCTTGCCGGTGACTTAGGCACCTTAATATAAAAGAAATGCTTGTTAAAAAGGCAAATAATATTAAAATGAAAGAAATGAAAATGCTCTAATTTTTATCTCAGAAAATTATATTCCCGGGAAAAGGTATGTTATTATTGAATGGAATAGACTAAAATTTGGAGATGATGTATAGACGATTTATTGTTTAGCCTATTTTATCAGGATAAAGGACATCTCAGATCCAGTTCAAATTAATTTTGTTTGGTCAAAGATTTTGATCAAAGATCTTCATTGCAGATTGCAATTTTTTTTTTCATAATTTGAATACTTTAATTTTAAAAATCTTTACCCACATACAGTATTACAATTACACCCACGATACCCCACCTTTTCATACAATTAATCAAATCCATCCAAGATGTCGGATAATCTGCATTCACTCGCTACAGAAGTGAGAAAAATACTTTTTTTAAAAAAAAAGATAACAGTTGCTATCTATATTACTACCTACATTATGCGTGGGGTAGGTATATTGCATTATCACTTTAGTTGCGATGTAGCAGGTGAGGCTTTTGATTTTTTTTTGAAAATTTCTTCAAAGGAAATTCATAGATAAGAGGACTCAGTAAAATAAGCGCGAAGAAAAAGGAATTTAATAATTGTAAAAATAATTAAATCGGAGGTTTTTAAATAGAAAATGAGGCGCTGAATGAAAAAATAAAGAATTGCAAAAAAGAATTAAAGTGGATCTCCAGTGATTTAACTTTTTTTTATCCGTTGTCCCAAACGTAATGAAACTTCCCGATCGTGGCTGTGTCCATATAAGATGATTTTGTGTACATTTTCAGTTTTTTAAATCTATTAAACTTAGAATTCTTTATAGCAGCAATTATTCATGCACAGCTGAAATAATTTAAACATTTAATTAACAAATATAATCATAAAAAATACGAATTTTTAATGTTAATCGTAATATAATTATTTTTATTTAAATTGTCATCCTAAAAATAAATTCCAAGTTTCATTTTAATTGTTTTCAAGAAACTCTAAAAAAATTTTTTCAGAATTATTACTTGAAATGCCTTGCGCATGAATCATTTTGAAATTATGTAAATAATATTATTTAAAACCAGCATTTATGTTGAAAAAACAAACACTTTCATTTAAAAATGATTGCTTTATATTTTAGATCAAAAGAGTGAACAAAAATTTTCGATCTTTGGGTAAAATTTCACTGGAGGTCCACTTTAAAACCGAAAAAGGAGTGTATCGGTGACAACAAAACTAACCTGTGCTACATTGTCATGCAGGCTGGTGAATAGCAAGGATATTGAAACTCTTTATCAAAACGGTACGCAATAATCAATATAGCATTAGTTAATAATAAAACTGTCTATAAATACAGGACACCAGGATCAAGGCACTGAAAATACTAATAATAAATAATTATTCAAAAAAGGAATATTAGACGTAGTTTCACGTGCATTCAATATGACTAACGTGCGATTACGGAAACTGCATGAGTGTCGCAGTAGAGCATGAGTTGATGCATGTATGGGCTCGGCCCGCCGACTGGCGGCAGCACCGAGCAGACAGTATAGCAGGAGAGCCCTGAGCGGAGCGAAGCGCGGGAGTCCACCGCCGAGAGCCCGCCACACTAGTCGCCCGCTTGGAGAGCGGCCCACGCACACAGAATCGGGAATAAATATTAGTCCGGGAGTCAGGGAGTTCAAAACCTTATTAACAGGAAGTTCGTGCAAGAGTTTATTTTATCGCTGAAATATGTTGGTAGCCACTTACTGAAAATAGCCCTAAAGTCTCGACTTCGGACCCGATCGGGAACATTGTTATTATTGCAAATCAAGTTACCAAAATGCATTTTTTTCCGTTTTTCTTGATTAACTTTTTTGTTACTCAATTTACGCAAAAACAGGTAGGGGCAAAAGTTGATCAGCATTGAATTTTCTATAAGATACATATATTCCGAAATGCAAAATTAATGTTTTTCCCGGCTAAATTGTTAAATAAAAAAAATTTTTCTGAAAAAGAATCTTTTTTGGCTATATACACAACCTTTAATGGCATATATTACGCTACCCAACCTTTATATGATAAATTTAAATATTTTTATGATTATAGCAATACAATGCATGCGTACAAAGGTTGTGTATGTAGCCAAAAAAGATTCTTTTTCAAAAGAATTGGTAATTTGCGGTATTTGCGTTGTGCCTATGATAACTTAATTAGTATGACGTTAAAGCTAAGAAAAAAACACGTTAAATGAAAACAAAATTTATTGCAATAGTAGCTTTGGTTACCGAGATAATCAAATTGCAACTAAGGTGTATGAATTCTGTTCGCCGCCGCGCGGCTTTCCCCCCACCACCGCGCCGCTCGGCCGGAGCAACGGCGCGGCCGTGCGCCCTGAATTCATATGTTTCGTCGGTCGTTTTAGACGAACTAAAGCATGTAGAGCTATTGGGTAAAATGTAATCATTTAGAGTATGATTTCAGCAAGCACTGTGCCAAATTTCAACTTGAAATATCAAGTAGTTTCGGCGTAATCGTCGGTTGAAAAAATTTTTGTATCTCGGCTCCTATTGGTCCGATCTTAACAAAATTTATATGAAAATTCATGGTTTTTTATGTACTTCAAGATGCATTTTGCCGCGATTCTCTCGCTCCAAAATTGACCGAAATAAAAAAAATTTTTTATTAGAAATGTTGCTAAATATTAATATTAAGAAAATTTATTTTTACCGTTTGTTAATTACGTCGTAAGCTATCGATTAAACATAGTTTGATTCAATTATCGTTCCTGGATCGAATTGGACATCAATTTGAACTTTTCGGCTAAATAATTTTGCAACAAGACGCCATTTTAAGATATCGAGATCGGGCTTCAATTTTTACGTTGTCTGTACTAAAAGTCATCTTTGAGGGTTAATCCGATAAATAAAGATCATATTTCACAAAAACCATGGCAATGTGAAAATTGAAAAAAAAATTTTTTTTATTTAACAATTTAGTCGGGAAAAACATGAATTTTGCATTTCGGAATATATGTGTCTTATAGAAAATTCAATGCTGATAAACTTTTGCCCCTACCTGTTTTTGCATAAATTGAGTAACAAAAAATTTAATCAAGAAAAACGGAAAAAAATGCATTTTGGTAACTTAATTTGCAATAATAACAATGTTCCCGATCGGGTCCGACGTCGAGACTTTAGGGCTATTTTCAGTAAGTGGCTACCAATATATTTCAGCTATAAAATAAACTCTTGCACGAACTTCCTGGTAAAATCCTAGGACTCCCGGACTAGATACGTTACGCCAACACCACAGCCTTAGGCGTATTATTCCCCCTGGCCGCACTCCCCAGCTCCTCCGTCCAACGTCCCCAGGCGAAGGCGCACCCCGACATGCACATGCACTTGTTCGTCTCCCCCTCCCAGATGTGTCAGAACCTCACTATATATATGTATATATATATATGTATACGTTCTGTGTATACATATATTGGAGAGATAAATGCGCGCCTATTACTTTAAGACCATTTTTTTAATCCTTAGTATATTTCCTTCCTTGCATATTGAAGGAAATAACAACAGAAATAATAAGTAGTGAGAAGGAAAAGCGCTATATATGTGCATATCCACCAATTATCAAAAACAACTCTTTTTTTGGAGGCACATTTACTAGACCTACCTTTTCTCGTTCTTTAGGTCATTCTGAACGAGCAAATACTCGCGTGCACGACCAATCGAAGGGTACATTTTTTTCCGGAGCAAAAACGATTCAAAAAACAAGATATAATTAAAAAACAAGATTTGTTAATAGGGTTTTTTTCGCAAAAACTATGGACTTTTGTAAAAATTTCCTTTGAATAAAAATGTCTTAAAATTCTGGAATTTTTTCAGATTTTTTAAGAACATTTTTTGAAATTTTGATTTCTTTGGATTTTCGGAAAATCAAAAATCAATCTGAAAAAATTGCAGAGCATTCTTTGCTGAATTTTAAGACATTTTTGTTCTAATGAAATTTTTATAAAAGTCATAATATGTATTCATTTTTTGTTAATTATTTCTCGTTTTTTCGAGTCTCTTTTAGCTTCGATAAAAAAGAATGACCTAAGAAATTAGAAAAACAGGCCTGGTAGGTGTGCCTTCAAAAACAAAAAAATTTTGCAATTTTTGGGGAGAATTTGATTCCGAAAATTGGTGGATATATTAGCGCACATATATGCGCTTAAAAGGAATGAGAAAATAACTTAAAATTTGAGAAGAATAAATTTTACATTGGAAACAGTAGTTTTCGATAATATGCAACATACCTTATTTAAAAATCAAGTGCTGCAATAGAAAAAGCACAGTTCGTATTGACGCTCGAATAATTTTTTGCGGGTTATTAAAAATGAAAGTCTAATGATATAAATCAGATAGGAAATCACGCACTTAAATGAATGATATAGCAATACTTTTGTAAATATTAAGCATTTTTTAAGAAAATCATATAATTCAAATGCCATTTAGGAGCGATTCTTAATGTAATATTAACTTTCTATAAACGTCCTGTAGGATAGTGTATATAATAATGTAGGGCAACTGTAAGTAAAGCTTATATTATAATCAAAGCTGTTTTTTCGTCTGCTATATTGTGGCGCGAATTTTTAATTGTAACGCCCATAGATTCTATACACGCATAGGTATAGGTTATATACTGTAAAAAGTGTGAAAATAAAATTCAACTTCGTGACAACAGTATTACTGCCGCGGCAACAATTTTACTGCTCTCAGACTAGTAAAAATACAAAATTTTAATAATTTTACTATCCTGGTAGTTGGATTTTATTTTCACATTTTTTACAGTGTACTTACCCAATTGATTGTCATTTTGAATAATATAAAATTTTATTCTACTTTACATAAATTTGTACTTTCATCCGCATACACGAAATTTATCATGTTGTAGTAGCTTGAGTTTTTTTTATTCAAGCTTTTTCAAGTTTTACTTTGAGAGCAAAATTTATACAGCTGTCAAGAATCAGATACAATGTTGACAATATAAATAATATCTGTGGCTTGCAGGAAGAACCACTTAAGTGACATTTTGCGAAAAATTTTTTTATGTCGAATTCGAGGTGCTCTTAGTATCTTTTTTCATTGTACAATAGTAGGATTTCCGAAATGCACAAATATTTTGATTGCCAGCCGATTGCATAATCACTTGACTACATCTCTCGTAAAAATGTTACCGCAGAACCACTTAAGTGCACTTGTTTTTTTTATTTTTGTGCGAGATACACCGTGTGGAGTACATTAAAGTGGTATAATATATATCTAATTACCTATACCGATGTATTCGTCGGTTTTTTTTAATTTAAAAAAAAATTTTTAACGTTATTAAATTTTTCAAAAATTGTCAATTTGCAAAAACAAAAAAATTACTGAAATCGCTCTGATAAAATTCATACGTATTCTTCAGCTGATTCTAAGAACTTATTACTCTTGAAAATTTTTTCCAAAAGTTTGTGGTTTCTGAATAAAAAATTCGTAAGTCTTCGTAAAAATTTTCAATTATAATATGCGCCAGTTTGACCACACCGAGGTTCAAAATCAATCCCCAAATCACGCATCTTTTAGGTTTGGACATTTATTTCATTGGTTAGAGGGGTTCCAGATACATTGCATATGAAAACGTTCTTGAAATCTCGAATTAAAACAAAAAATTGTGGAAAAACCATGCTTTTTTCCTTTAAACCGTTTTTTCTCATAGTTAATAACAACTTTCGAAAATTTTAATTATACCATTGGAAAGGGCATGAGTTAAACTTTAAAAATATGCTACGCCCGAATTTTTTTAATCGCAAATTACGTTAGTTACGAGCCCTCAAAGAAAGTGACCGCATAACCACTTATCTGCAAAGTTCCCGCAGAACGACTTAACTCGAGTAATTTGTTTAGCTTGGACGTCGAAAAAGAAACTATTTACAAATGTAATACTACGGTTGTATCCGTATCAGATACCTAATCAAATGAGCCAATACTTAGATCTTTTCTCTGACATTTCGATCTTACGTATTACTCCAAACATTGAAATCGCTTTTTCTCGAAAACACGAAAATGTCACTTAAGTGGTTCTTCCTGCAAGCCACAGATATATATGTTGGGATTGGACATTGTCGCGCTTATATAAGATCTATACATGCAATTCTATTTGTTCGAAAAAGGTACAGATATATTTACATGCTTTCAAATTAGGTTTTTGAATGAGACTTTCGACATTTATCGGTACATACATTTTTATTTTTTTCAAATTTTCGATAAAATTTTTTCTTTCGGAATCATATAAGCTACATTGCCAAAGAACATGGTTCAGGTCTTCACTATAATCTTTGCATTTACATTTTTCGTCGCTGAAAATGTGTACCCGCGCTAGCGTTGATGCGAGATTATAGTAATTTGCTCTACATCGATTAATTGTAACAATACTTCGGCGTGATAGCGAAGTATTATAGAACCACGGCTTTTTACTATTAGAGTGAAATAAATTAAAATATTCTTTGCCTTTTACTTGTTTCATTTCATCGAAGTAGTTTTGTGTTTGTTCCTTGGTGTGTGCTCTGTATTTTTCATAATAATCTGCCATTGGAATTAACACTGTCGAAATTTGTTCTGCATTGACACTCATTTTGGCTAGCTTATCCGCCGCTTCATTACTTAATATGCCTATATGTGAGGGAATCCAAAAAAAATTTATTCTATGGTTTGCATTTTGTGAAACATACTGATTATATTTTTGTTTGATGTCAAGGATAAGAGGGTTTGTTTTTGGTGTGAATTTAAGTGACTGGAGACTTTGAAGAACGCTATAGGAATCTGATAAAATATAGTCATTTTCTTGTGGATTCTCTATAGCCAAGTTGAGAGCGGCGGATATAGCTATGCACTCGGCTGTGTACACTAACGCAGTACTATCGATAAGTAGCTTGAGTTTATTGTAACTGTCTAATATTAACATCAAACAATCTATCTAATTTTTGAAGTATCGACAATACATAGTCTAATTCTTTGACTTCGGTAAAGTCAGTACAAATGGCGAACGTAATCAGATTTTTATATTTTAAATTTTTGCACCCACGATTGCTTTCATGTCATCAACATCATTAATACTTTTCAAATCATCAATAACTGTAGCGTCGTTGGCTTCAATTTTACAAAACGATTCATGGATTAGTTTTAACATCTTTTTAATATCATTATTATGAGACATGTCTATAGGAAGCTTTCCACTTTTTGACCGTGCATCATATACTGCTCCGTTGGCTAACAAAACTTTTAATATTTTGAAATGATTAAACTTAGCAGCATAGTGCAACGAAGTGAAACCTTCTCCATCGGTTATATTTGGATTAACATTATTTTTTAACAAAATATCAACAATACTTTCATTACCTTCGAGAATAGCACAGTGTAAAACGGTCATATTCTCTATGTTTCTAGCATTAACTATAGCCCCTGAATAAATCAAAAATTCTGTTTCGAAAAAGTTATTGCTCTCTACGGCTTCGAATAAACTATCTATTAATATTAACTCTGGTAAAAATGAGTGATATTTA
The DNA here is from genome assembly GCA_018906965.1 of Philotrypesis tridentata. NCBI lineage: Eukaryota > Metazoa > Arthropoda > Insecta > Hymenoptera > Pteromalidae > Philotrypesis > Philotrypesis tridentata. The sequence goes on along the minus strand of JACCIB010001752.1, from coordinate 6,531 downwards.
TATCTTGCACCGCTTTGTAATAATAATTTTGTAACACTTCGTAGTCTTGATGAAGAAGGCTTAGGCAAAGGTATTAAACCATCTTCGTTGTAATTAGCATGAGCGTAAGTTGAATACATTCCAATATAAGCTCCAATTTGTTTAGAATTTTTATGAACCACGTGAAAAGATAATAAAATTCTATCCAAAGGTGTCCTGCCGCATTCATCGCAAGCATTAACTTTAGCCCCACATGCTAAAAGATATTCTACAACTTCTAATTGACCGGACTCCACGGCGTAGTGCAATAACGTACTATCGAATGCATCGCGTTCATCGATAGACTGGCCATGACTGTGAAAAAAAGTTATAATACTTATATGCCCATATCTAGCGGCAAGGTGTATGGCTTTTGATCCCTCATTGTCTTTAACATTTTTGTCTTCTTTATTGGCGACCAAATATTTTACTATGTCCAAATATCCCTGTCGAGCAGCAATGTGGAGAATAGGTAATGCATTGTCAGATGCCACGTCGAGACCCACTCTATTACGCGGCAATAAAAGTTTGACTATGTCAAAGTGACCCTTAATTACAGCCACTTGCAGCGCAGTTCTGTTTCTCTTACTTTTACGTGTTACATCTAACTTTGGACAGTTAAGCAGAGTTTCGACTATACTAGTATGTCCTGTGAAGGCTGCAATATGTAGCGGTGTAAAGTTAACATCATAAATTTGGCAGTTAACATCGGCACCCTTCGACAACAGTATAGCGACGACAACATCATTATTATGTTCCACCGCAGTATGCAGAGGCGTGTAATTTCTACTATTTTTACAGTTCACATCCTTCGGTGACATTTTGGTTAATAAACGTTTAATTGTCTCGTTATGTGCGAATACCGCCGCAATATGCAGCAGACCGTGATTTAATCCGTATTTTTCCCGAATACTCGCCTTGTGCTCTAATAAAATGTTGATGATACTTGCATTGCTTTGTGAAACAGCGAAGAACAGAGGTTGACCGCCAGAGGCGTTGACATCGGCATTATTGCTTATCAGCATTCTCACCATCTCGGCTTCGTTACAAACGCATGCCAAAGATAATGGAGTGAGTTTAGATTCTTTGTCCTGTACATCTACTTTAGCTCCGTACCTCAACAACACGTCAACAACATCTATGTGACCTTCGATTATAGCTTCGTGCAACGCCGTACGACCTTTCGAATTGAATGCATCGATAATTATATTAGTTTCTGGATGTTCCAGCAGGAGTCGAACAGTTTCTTTGTGACCCTTCCAAGCCGCCAAATGTAATAGTTTAGTGCCACACGAACGAATGTCTGCATTATTTTTTAACAAAGTGTCAACGGCGTCTGCGTTACCCTCATCGACAGCCACGTGGATAGGCGTCAATCCATGACTATCTGTGGCGTTGACATCAGAACTTTTAGTCTGAATCAGAGCTGCGATAATATCTTTGTTGCCACCTTTGGCAGCTGCGTGCAACAAAGTACGACCTTCGGAATCCATCAAATTTAGCTTAGCTCCACGTCGTCTTAAGTTATCGAAAATTATTTTGTCACCTTTTGCAGCAGCGACGAAAATAAATGCCAACAATTTACGTTCACAATGACTCGCAGTGTGAAGGTGTGCAAGAACATCGTGTTCAATCAATGCGTCAACGATGGCGCAGTGTCCAGATTCAATGGCAGTGAGCGTAGCATAATATAAGTCATCTTGAGTCCAAGCGTTGGCATTAGCTTGATATCGTAACAGAATTTTCAATATTCCTTCGCGGCCGTGGACCACCGCATAATGCAAAGGAGTCCAATTCATTGTTCGATTATCAATACCAGCGTCAGCTGATATCACGCTGTTATTTAACAAACACTCGACAATATTCTCGTGACCCTCGAATTACCGCATAGTGTAATGGTGTCATGACAAACCAATCTCTAGCAGTCACATCTAATCCATTTGAAATTAAGGTTGCTACTGTTTGTAGATGGCCACCGATCGATGCCAGGTGCAGTGCTGTTTTGTGATAGATGTCTTTTGCTTTAATATCGGCTTCATTCTCGAGTAAAAAGTTGACTAAGTTCACATGGCCTCTTTCGGCTGCTAATAACAATAATGTCATCGAACAACTAAGGTATGGAGAATTAACAACAATCGGTCTGTGTGATAGAAGTAATTTAGCGATATCTTCACGGTTCAATTCTATCGCATAATCCAAAGCTCGTCGGCCAGTGTAATCGGCAATCATGCTTTCCGCGCCGTTTTCCAATAAAACATCGACAACATCTTTGTGACCGTTTATTGCAGCAAGATGTAGAGGCATTCTACCATTGGCATCTCTGCTGTTTACTGCTTGCTGCTTGCCGTTTACTGTTTGCTCTTTAGTGTTCGTAGTTTCAATCAAGTATTGCACAACTTTGTAAGATCCATATTTAGCGGCAATGTGCAGGGGGGTCTGCTTATTCAAGTCCGAGGAATCGGCTTTTAGATCGCGCGCCAATAAGTATTTTACTACTTGAAGATTGTCACCTTTACTGGCAAAATGTAAGGCAGTCCACAGATTAAATGATCTGGCATGAATATCTGCTCCTTTTTTAATGCACTTTTTAAAACTTTTGAGATTGGCTCTCTCTGATCTTGAAACATAGTTTCCTGCCTGCTTATCAATTGTCGGCTTTCTTCAAATCTGTCTTTCAAATTCGAGATATCATCTTTTAGCAATTTACCAATTTTACGATTATTTTTCTCATATATTCTGAAATTAATGTATTTGCATTTAAAATTAATGCCTTTAGCGGATCAATTGGTAAGACATCGATTATTGTATTGTAATGAGCCAAGTGATTTCTCAAAGATCTGCCAATCAAAATTGGAATAACGTAATCTACAAATAACAAATTATTATTCAAGCGTTTTTTAAGACATTTTGATGATAATATTCCCAACATAAGCATTTCAACAGAGGCTATTACTTTCATATCTACCGTTAAGTAATTGATATGAGACGAATTCTTCAATGAAAGATTATTTTTAAGCAGAATATTTTTTAGTTCATTTAGTGTCGAATCGAGTTTTTCATCATAAGGGCTATCTTCTTCTGTCATCGGATTTATCTTTTTATTGTTAAGTTTACGCTTTTCTTTTAAATAACTTAATACTGTTAAATTTTTTATATTATAGCTTCGATTTCTATATTAAAAAATATTTCTCGAATTATTTTAGATATACCAACTGAATAGTCACATTGCATTCTCATTTTGTTAATATTTTCGAATTTAATGAACAAACTAACAATATCTCTCATGTTGCTCCATCCTATTTCGAAATCTATACTTGTATGCCGTTGCTGTATCAAAGCTTTTAATTCTTCAATTTCATTTTGAGCTAAATTATTATAATCCAAAATACGATTGAAGCAGCTTACCAAAGTTTCATTTACTATACCAAATTTTGCTTTCGTATAAAATAATTTGTTTTCGTCCCAAACTAATATATCGTTTATTTTATTAAAATCTGTTTTTCTTCATCAGTTGGGTCTGACAAAAGAACGTTTAATTCTTCAATCCATTTTCTAATCTTCTTATAAATTTCCGGCGGTTGTAATTCCGAAATATTATATTCGTTTCAAAACTTGAAAAATGTAGGGCAATTCGTTTTAATTCGCTTAAATTTTCACCATCGCTTATTTGCTTCAGTAGCTTGTTAATAATTATTTTTTTGTTGTTTAATTGAAACGTCGCAATAACGTGGCTAATTTTCCGCAGATCGTTTTGGAGATTTTTGTAAAAATCACTACTTCTATCGTTTGGCCTTGCGCTATGTGAAAATAAATGTCTTATATCTGAAAGAATTCTTCTCAAATTTTTTGGTAATGAATGCCATAGAAGCTCATTTGTATTTTGAGATAAAATTAGGAGATTGTAAGGTATTTTTTAAATATTCTCCCAATACTTGCAAGCATCTCAGAATAGCGAGTTGTCCTTCTGTTAGGGTTGAATCAGCTGATAATGCTAGATCCGTGCAATCTTTTATTTTTTCTATTGAAGTAATATCTCGTATGATCTGATAGTCTTCGTAAAGCTCTTGAATTCTGGACTCGGCGGATTATCTGTTGAACGTTAATATCGCGATCTTCTACATGGGAAGAAGTTCAGCTTATCAATGTTTAATGCTTTTAACTTATCTATTACTTCTTTCTAGACGTTTTGAAAAATCATTAAATGATTTAACATTTTTGCTTTAGTTAATGAGCGAGTAGTATAGATTTATTTCCTGTCTTTTTAATATAAGTCAAGATATAGCTTATTAAGCAAAACTCTATTTCCTCCCAAGGTAAATGTCGACGTTGATTGTAATTGATGTTTAATACGAATATATTTTGGGCGATAGTTTTAGCTACGAACACGAATTCTTGCGATTCGTCATTTAAATCATTCAGTAAAGTAATGTTTTTCTGAACGAATTCGATTCTATTTATTTTGCTATCTATGCAAAGATCTTTATTTACGTTTTCTTCCGTTTTCGTTGCAAAAAATCGTAAATTAAATAATTTATCTTCAATAAAACGAGATGTTTCGTCAGATAAAGAAATATTTTTCAATTGAAATTCTTCATAAGTTTTTGAAAGAATCTCGTCTAATTTTTCTACATTTTCAGAAGAATAATTATCAGACCACTCATTTATTTGTTTTTCTAATAATTTAATATTTCCAAAACGTATAGCGTCGTAAAAATGATGTTTACTATCATCGAAACTATGAGAACTATCACTTTGAGCCATATTTTTATCTAATTTATACATGGATAATATATGTACTAGCTCTGAAATAAAATAATCTCTGAAATAATGTGTATCACATCAAATATTATTTCATTGCTAGATCTTACCTTAATTTTGGCAAATGTTTAACAATTTCGTAATAAAATAGAGAAGGATGGGGATTGACGAGCCTTGCCGGTGACTTAGGCACCTTAATATAAAAAAAAATGCTTGTTAAAAAGGCAAATAATATTAAAATGAAAGAAATAAAAATGCTCTAATTTTTATCTCAGAAAATTATATTCCCGGGAAAAGGTATGTTATTATTGAATGGAATAGACTAAAATTTGGAGATGATGTATAGACGATTTATAATTTAGCCTATTTTATCAGGATAAAGGACATCTCAGATCCAGTTCAAATTAATTTTGTTTGGTCAAAGATTTTGATCAAAGATTGAACACGAAAATACTAATGAATCGATGACATCTTCATTGCAGATTGCAATTTTTTTTTCATAATTTGAATACTTTAATTTTAAAAATCTTTCCCCACATACAGTATTACAATTACACCCACTATACCCCATCTTTTCATACAATTAATCAAATCCATCCAAGATGTCGGATAATCTGCATTCACCCGCTACAGAAGTGAGAAAAATACTTTTTTTAAAAAAAAAGATAACAGTTGCTGTCTATATTACTATCTACATTATGCGTGGGGTAGGTATATTGCATTATCACTTTAGTTGCGATGTAGCAAGTGAGGCTTTTGATTTTTTCTTGAAAATTTCTTGAAAAGGAATTCATAGATAAGAGGACTCAGTAAAATAAGTGCGAAGAAAAAGGAATTTAATAATTGTAAAAATAATTAAATCGGAGGTTTTTAAATAGAAAATGAGGCTCTGAATGAAAAAATAAAGAATTGCAAAAAAGAATTAAAGTGGATCTCCAGTGATTTAACTTTTTTTTATCTGTTGTCGTAATAAAACTTCCCGATCGTGGCTGTGTCCATATAAGATGATTTTGTGTACATTTTCAGTTTTTTAAATCTATTAAACTTAGAATTCTTTATAGCAGCAATTATTCATGCACAGCTGAAATAATTTAAACATTTAATTAACAAATATAATCATAGAAAATACGAATTTTTAATGTTAATCGTAATATAATTATTTTTATTTAAATTGTCATCCTAAAAATAAATTCCAAGTTTCATTTTAATTGTTTTCAAGAAACTCTAAAAAAATTTTTTCAGAATTATTACTTGAAATGCCTTGCGCATGAATCATTTTGAAATTATGTAAATAATATTATTTAAAACCAGCATTTATGTTGAAAAAACAAACACTTTCATTTAAAAATGAGAGCTTTATATTTTAGATCAAAAGAGTGAACAAAAATTTTCGATCTTTGGGTGAAATTTCACGGGAGGTTCACTTTAAAACCGAAAAAGGAGTGTATCGGTGACAACAAAACTAACCTGTGCTACATTGTCATGCAGGCTGGTGAATAGCAAGGATATTGAAACTCTTTATCAAAACGGTACGCAATAATCAATATAGCATTAGTTAATAATAAAACTGTCTATAAATACAGGACACCAGGATCAAGGCACTGAAAATACTAATAATAAATAATTATTCAAAAAAGGAATATTAGACGTAGTTTCACGTGCATTCAATATGACTAACGTGCGATTACAGAAACTGCATGAGTGTCGCAGTGCATGAGTTGATGCACATGCACTTGTTCGCCTCCCCCTCCCAGA
>JACCIB010001751.1:0-21736 GCA_018906965.1 Philotrypesis tridentata | reverse complement strand
TGAACGCTTCCAAGTTCAACTGTAATTACAGAGGTCGAGGGTGTTGTTGGTCCAGCACTCCAATTGCCAGCAGCGGAGAGTGTGGGGGTCGAGGTACTTCGCACTGACGACTGTTCCGAGAAGTACAGGGGATGGATGAGAGCCCCCTGCCGTTAACAGCGAAATTGGAGACTGCCGAGTCCGAGCTCGATGAAGAATAAGAATGGTCGAAGAGATCGGAAAGCTGCAGGCGGAGAACCATCGGATTAAAGAGTGGGTGACGGACGACTTCCGACGATTCGATGCTTTGTTCTAGAGGAAAGACCGAATTGCTTAGCCGTACATGTTGAAGTTAGCTGAGTGCATCAACGATCGTCGCGAGGAGTAGATGGCGATAGTGCGAGTGCGCAGGGCTCGCGTGCAACGTCGACGCGACGAGGAGAAGGAGCTAATTAGTGGCGGAAGAGAAACGGGGGGTCATGTGAGTGAGAAAATTGCAGGAGCAATCGTCCTCAGCTCGCATGCGAGGAGAAAGAAGAGCCGTGTGGAGGTACGTGCGTATCTTCGCCAGAAGAGGTTAGAAATACCGAAGTGTTTCGTGTGTGGTTGTCCGGATGTCAAGAATAGCAAGGTGTGCCTGGAGCGAGCCACGCACGCCGAAATCCTGAAGAATACAGGAAGAAAGTGAAGATGAAGTTTTTCTTCTCTCCCTTCAAAGTTTATTTTTGGAATAAATAGAATTTCATTTACTTCATTTTTTATTTTTCACGTCCTGTATTATGTTCACATTGAGCCTATGTTCCATTCCTTGTATTCCAGTAAGATGTCCGATCGTGCGAATGTATAGAGCTGCTTCGCAAGCTACTGCAGCGTCTGTAAGGGGGGTGTAATGAGAGGTTAGGTGGCAATATTCAAATATAGCGCGCGCTCGTTTGGTCGCACGATGCGATCGACACAGCAGGTGTCGCTGCTGTGTGATGGCGACGGACGTGTGGGGAGAGTGGGAAGCAGACCCGCGCGCGTCTATCGATAGATTCGATTTGCCCGAGCCGGTGTGTACTTCGCGTGACAAATCTACCTTTTGCAAGGCCACCGTTGTGCCCGAGGATTACTGATTCAAGTACGGAGACGTTCTGCGGCGTTTGCGACCTCACCAACTGCGTTGCAGGAGAAGGGAAGCCTTCTTCATGCCATCCGACATTGACCAGGCGAGAGGCCCGTACAAGAAGTAGTGACTCGAGATAGTACTGAGAAAACGACGCGTACCTCGTACAAATTGTAAGTCGAATTTCCTTAAGGGCGTTTTCCTTGGCAAGGTTGCCGACAGACGAGTATTCTCTGCCACAGAATATTCGTCTCTTGCTTGTCAAATTGTACGCGCGAATCTCTCCGCTGCCGAGCGTGCGACCTTTGAAGCGGACATTATATAAATTTTATTTTGATTTAAATACACGAATCTCCAACTCATTTTATTAGTTTAAAGAATACTATTTGGCACGGAAAGTGTGATGCTCGGGCGCATCACACATTTGTGTACTTGGAGCTTGGCCGCGAGGAGTTACGTAGGGGTAGCATCTTTTGGTAATATAAGTAAGACTCGGTGATGCGGCGACTTTCCGTGGTCGCCGTGCTAAGGCCAATTGCCCCGGTATAATATACAAGACTTTTAAAGTATTTTTTTTTAAAACTCGACAAAATTTTCTTAAAAAAACTCTTATCCATGTCTATAATGAAAAATTCTTCCCGGAGAAGCTATGAATTTTTGAAAATCAGCAAAAAAATGCAAAAAAAAACCTGATTTTATCAACTTTGATCTCCTGTAGCTCAGACATAATCGATGCAAAAAATCGATGCAAAAAATCAAGTTGATGTGTTTTAATATGTTTGGAAGAAAATTCAAATTTCGATCGGTCGATTTCACAGAGAATCACCCAAATATAAATATTTATAATTGTGGCAAGCAGCAAAAAAATTTTTCCTTTGGTTTGTTAGGATGGCGTGGGAATTAATTTTGTTGCGACGAGTTGCAGTAGAATTTAAATGCGAAGACAAAAATTTTTTAATTTGTCGCAATTGATTGTTTGTTTTCTTGCGGCACGTGTCATAAATAATTATACTTCGTTCGTTGAGATTGAAATTAATTGGTCGGCTATTAATAACAACGAAGTCACTTTGGCTGGACCTTTAATCACGAACTCCGACTCGGTGAAATTATAGAACACAGAAAGCCGCGTATATATGGCTCATTGACCGATTTTTCTGTACGAGAGGGGAGAACAAAATTTTCCAATTTTTCACTGCATTTGTTTGTCACTATGATAATGTAATTTTTATTCCGTTCCAGCTCCGTCCTATTTCCTCAATTTTTCTCTGCCGCACGTTGGGAAGTATGCCCGCTAATGTGACGTTGTGGATTATACACCGTGAGTGGCTACTCCTCCAACGGGATGCTCACCTTGTTATCGGGCTATCTGCTTACGAACCATATTTAAATAATATTTTTGTGGACGCCCGGTTTAATAACTCACGCTGCTGTGAATCCCGAAAGAGGGATAGGGGAGCACACACGAAATAAACACTCTGATTTTTTCCTTATTCACAACACAGAATTTATTCAATAATACGAAAAGAAAGAAATTTATTCGACCGCGCTGGTCGTCTCACGACTCTTGTCTGGCGGTTATCACCCATATAGCATACAATACTCAGTGAATCTAGTCTGAACATTACTTTGGCATGTTCGGGATTTTCGACAATATTGTGTGAACGTTATATAACGTTCATGTAATGAATTTGCAATATTGTCCGAACCTTCCATGTCCATTTTTCCATTACAGAGGAAACACACAAGTAATAGCCCAGCAATATTGCCGGGACCTATCGCAACCATCCACCAATGTTTCTCGAACATTAGATTTTTTTTCGATTTTTTCGAAAAAAAATTTCTTTTAAAATAATACAGCAATGTTGCCGCAACATTACTGAAACATTGTTGTATTATTTCAATAGGGAAGAAATTTTTTTCGAAAAAATCGGAAAAAAATTTAATGTTCGAGAAACATTGATGGAAGGTGCGATAGGTTCCGGCAATATTGCTGGGTTATTACTTGTGTGTTCCCTCTCTAATGGAAAAAACGGACATGGAAGGTTCGGACAATATTACGAATTCCTTACATGAACGTTATATAATGTTCACACAATATTGTCGAAAATCCCGAACATGCCAAAGTAACGTTCAGGCAATATTCCCTGAATATTGAGTGCTATATGGGCAAGGGCCGGCTACTGTCGGCTGTCGCCTGTCTCGCTAACGTAGGGGACGCACACTTAGCAAAAGATACTAAGTTTCCTGGCTGTAACTGCACGCCTCGTCCTCTCGTACGGAGTTGTCTCGTGCCCTGCCAATCGCCCGGAGAAATACTTCGCGATACTCTTTATACTTTAGAGTTATAGGTTTAGAGTTCAGAGTTATACTTTCTTTTTCGCTTGCATTCACATGTTTCTCCTCGATCGTCTGTCTCGACCAATCACGCGTTTACACATTTTCGCACGATATATGTAATGCTCACTATCTCGCGCCGTCTTTCAATAGCTCTTTCACATATTTTTCCGCTTTTACATTACGTCTTTTCGCTTCGCTCGTACACTCACTGTGGACAGAGCTGCAGCCCTCCACTTCACATCAATAACATGCTGTGGCTCATGCGGTGCCTCCACTATTTTGTTCGTTGTATTCGCTGTCTCACTCGCACTCATCATCGCTTGTGCACTCGCCAATATAGCAGCGATCGCTCGCTTAATATTATTAAGAAAATCATTTATAGGAAGTCTCGAAGAAATTGTGAAGTTATAGAAGTGGAGTGGGATGAAAATATGCGTTTTAAAGAAGTTTATGGGGTTGTAAGTATTTATTAAGTATTAATTTTTTAAGATTGTAACGGGGAAAGACGTATTCTCGAAAATCGCACAAAAGTTAAGCGACATGGGGACTTGAACTTAAATAATTGTATTATCCGAGAGCAGGTTATCGTTCTTAAAAACAATAATAAAGTAAATAACTTCTCCCTCTACTATGGTCATTGAATTTAATTGTTTGTCTCAACGCATAACCCCGGTATCGAAATTTTTCGGTAAAGGGGGGGGCGCTTTACACTCATTGGTAGCGAAATAGCATCCTTATGTGCAATTGGACAAAATCCCATAACCATTAATGCATGGAGGGGAGACAGCGACAAAGGGGAGGTGCTAGACCCTCTAATGCAGATGTAGAGATATTGAGGGCTTTATAAGGAAGCGCTTCGCACGAACGGGCGGGTGGGAAGAAATTAAAAAATTTCAGAAAATGTAAATATTTCACGTTTTCATTAATAACTCAAAATCTATTGCAACTATCTGAAAAATTTTCCGGTTAAAATGCTGATATTTTAATTCTCTTAAAAATGGTTTTTATACCATTTAAAAATATTCAAAATTACTTTTCAAATTACATCAGCTACCAATTTTACGAATACATAAGATTGACTATAGCTTAAAAACGGATCATGGAGAAAGCAAAAATTGTACTGATATAAACGTTTGCAGTAAACTATTAACAAACTAACAACTAATGAATCTCTTCAAATAATTCTTTGTAGTTTTTACAACTTGACATGATTACGAAGAAGTTGATCTGCTGATCATCGCTAAAGATCGATTATTTGCTGAGATGTGAATATTTGAAAATTTATTCAAAAATTTCAGATAATGTAAATATTTCAGATCCTGATAAGTTTTATAAGTTGTGCAATCACACAGGTCAAGGCATGTGAAAAATGTACTATTTTTCAAAATTTCAAGTGTATCGAAACCATTTTAGTCGCGTAATCGTTGGAGAACCGAAAAACATGTTTTTCTAAACGTTCTACATTAACGTAATTTTTTTCAAAATAATTGGTTGATTATTTTCCGAATTAGACGAGTTTTTGCGAAAAACACGTTTTCATTAATAACTCAAAATCTATAACAGTTATCTGAAAACTTTTCCGGTTAAAATGTTGCTATCGGACAAGCAAGACAAATGAAATATATTAGTCTCTTTATACAGAAAGAAGATTTCGGACCTTGTTGGCAAATGGTTTCAACATAGACATGATAATTCTATTCTTATTCGTTCGGACAACAGCGAGAAATTTAGAAGCTATAAACTCAATAATAGTTACACAAATTTTGTTCATGTGAAGTAGACGATTTATGCAAAAAATGGTTAGTTAATCTTACGGATGTTTCCCCTTCGGAATTTGTTTCTAACGTCATGCTTATGGGTGAAAAGTTTAATTTTTGTATTAATTTCGAATTTAAGCAAGCTATAAAAGTTTTGAAAAGTCTTAAAAATGTTTTATGTTCGTATTAATGATATGTAATGATATTAGTCGTACGAAAAAGTTGTTGAAAAACCGGAACTATTTTTTACCAGAGCAGATAAAGGCAAAAGTTTACGGTGGCTATTGAACGTCTTGCATATATTACAAAGGTGGAAGAGGCCCTCAGCCATGAGAGGTTTTATAGGATTCTTAAGATCAATCCGTCTGCGGGAATTAAATAATGCATGAAAAAATTAATTGACCTTCGGAGTGTGCAGGGCGTCTTAGAGTGTGACTCGGCGTTTAGAGGTCTATCGTCTAAAGGGATTGAGTAGACTTCGCTTCCGAAGGCATATGGCTTAATAAAAATTCACAAACCGGACAATCCTGTACGTATTATAGTTTCAGCCGTTAATATCCCCACGTACTCTCTCGATAAGTGTATTTATATTTTATTATCTAAACATTTTCCATTACCGAAGTCATATATAAAAAATAGTCTACAGCTTAAGAATATATTGAATGATATCAAATTTCCTCCTGATCACTGTCTGGCATCTTTCGACGTGGTCTCGTTGTTTATGAGTTTGCCAAAAAATCTGAATCAAGAATATATGGAAGTGGCTTTCGTGTATAAACTGCATTTCAAAGGATGAGTTCCTTGAGGGCATTAGAACCCTACTCGATTCCACTTATTTAGTTTTTAATGGCAAATTCTACAAACAGATTTCGGGGGCCCTGTGGGGTTTTGCTCGAGTCCTGTTTTTGCAAACATAGTATTAGAAGAGCTTGAAACATACTGTTTAGACATTGTAACGGCGAGTGTGCCGTTAGTTTGCAGATACGCGGATGATTGCCTTCTGATTGTTGAGAGGGAGAAGCTACAGTTTGTATTATCTACATTTAATAATTACAACAGTGCTTTACAGTTTACCTCCAAAATTGAGACTAACAATAGTATTAATTTTCTGGACATCTCTATATTTTATAAACATAATGGTAATATTTTCACTAATTGGTATCAAAAAAGTACAGTCTCGGCTAGGTATATAAATTTCTACTCTTACTACCCTTAAAGTCAGAAGGTCGCAATCATATATAATCTTTTTGATAGATCGATGCTGTTGTCAGACCCACGGTTTCATTCTCGGAATATTGAGCACGCAAAAAAGATTTTTCTAGCTAATGATTATCCGCCTATTTTTATTGATAAATATTGCAAGAAACGTATTGTGTGTAATCTTGGCCTGTTAGATAATTATTCGAAGGGCACAGATTCGGGCAATACGGGTTTGCCGATTAATTATAATATAAACGGTGACTTTAGAAATAGATTAGCGGTCTTGCCATACTATGAGAGATTTAATTTTAAATTGAAAACTGTTTTAAAGAAGAATAGTTGATTGTTAGTGAATAAGATTATTGATAAGTTTAATAAGTTTATAAGATTAGGAAAGGATTTTACTGCTGTTGGCGACTCTAGAAATATTGTATATAAAATCGACTGTGCCGACTGCGAATCTACGTATATCGGGGAAACGTATCGCCCTTTAAAAACTAGGGAATCGGAGCACAAACGATACATAGCAAAAGGGGATATTACCTCTCCTATTGCCGTCCATGCGATGGAGACAGGGCACTCCTTTGATTTTGCTTCATATTCAATTTTTTGATGGCACGCTTATAGGGCTGAGGACACGTGCCACCTCAAGGCTAGCTATAAGAACGTCATTTCTAATCTTAAGTTACGTCCACGTAGTTGCAATTAATTTATACTGTTATTTTGTGGGAGTACGGAGGTCGAGCGATGATCATATGGGAAGTGGTGGCACACCGCTCTGCGCTCTCTTCTATAGCCAACATGTGTTTTATGATGATTGGCTGACGGGTCGGAGCGGCACATCCCAGTGGGAAGGCGGAGAGTCCGAGTTGCTTGGCGACGCTCCGGCCATACTGTATTCCTAACCAATACGGTTGTGGAAGAAGCGTTTGAACTTACTGCGCGGGCTCTCGGCCTTGCTACTTGGTGCGAGATTCGTACCACTTCTTCGATTCGTATGTGAGCCGAGTGTATTCGGTCTGTGCGTTGGGGCATTGGCTCTTATAGTGTTTAGTATTATATGTATATTAAAAGAAAGATTTTTATAAATGTATGCGTGTTTTCGATCTTATGGATTGGCGAGTTCACGAAACTGTATTTCCTCCGCCGTTGTCACACTACCGTTTAGCGACACCGGCACTGTGTAGTGTGTCGTTGGTTATTGAAAAAAAGTAAGGCTGTGACTGAATAACTATTAATTAATTCGTTCTTAGTTTTTTAGTTTAAATAATTTTTATAGCTAGTTTTCTTGCTTTCCGGCCTTTATTGTATTAGATGTTATTAAGTTTTATGTGACATTGTTAAGGTATTAGTAATTTAATTGTTAATTTGATTAATTTATTTTTGTAATATTTGGCTTTGTAGCTCTGATGAGGAGCTGTATCAGCTCGAAACGTCGGCGATAATAAATTCACGATAGCTCGAAAAGATGCATAAATTTCTTATTACACTTACTTACACCGTTCGAGCGATAGAAGCACCCTTTACGAAAAAATGAAATATACTTCGTTGTAATGCAATCCAATAACCACAAGCTTAGATCTAGCGGTATACATACGTTCATACATACATTTTCTAAAAATACTCGATTTCATTTCCAAACATCTTAAAATCTTATTTTAAGTTTTTTTATGCAAACTTGTAAAAATCACTATCACAAAGATTTCTCTTGGAGGAAGCAAAATTTCGGAGCATTCTTTGATAAATTCTAAGACATTTTGAGACACCTTCTGGCTCAGAATGAACAACGCGAGCGCATGGTTATTCGCAACCAAGGCGCCAGAAAAAATATATGTTTAATGTTTAAATATTGAACACTTAACCGATACGATCTTGGACATAGGAATTGTAGAACTTCCTCCGGGATGACAACTATGAACATCTTGCATATGAACAAGGAAAAACGTAATTTTTCATGCCTAGCGAAGAGCATTTATTTATAACTTATTGGGTTGTATTTATACATTTTTGGCAGTACATGTTTTAACGTATTTTTAAAAATTTTACTTTTAAGGTAATTTAAATTTAAACAAGTTATTATAAATCAAGTCTTTATAAATCCTCGGATCGATCAGTGCAGCACCTTTCACGACTAGACCAGGTACCGGTGTTCGTCTAACCTTGTCGCATACAGTCTGGTAACAGATCGGCATTAAAACTATAAAAAATATTTAAGACATAGTCAACTCTATTCTTATCAATTATAAAAAAAAGCAACCATCGTTAACCTAAATAATAAGTATTTGACTATAATGTATTTGTAGTATATTTAATCGACTAATGAGGTAGATCTGAGTCAACATTCGTAATAACGGTTCAGAGAAAACAAAACCTCGAATGGTTTCGTTTCCGTCTCCCCAATTCATCTCAATTTTTGGGAAAAATACATTTTTTATCTATTATGTTTGGCCCTTTTTTTAAGGCCCTTTTTCCTTTAATAAAGTCGACGTTTCGGCAACATTGTCGCCCTCATCAGAACAATATCGGAGCTGTCGTGTGTGACGTTCAAACCCCCTTTGTGTAGAGAGAAGTGGTCGTCGGTTAGTTGGGGAAAGAGGTTAAGGAGGGAAAGTGCATGGGTTACTCGCTCACCGAAAATCCAGGAGTATAGTGTCCTGTATCTAGGGTGACTCCCTAGGCCCTCACCAGCTCTATGTTGAGAGATGTGAGGGGAGTTGCTCGGTTGGATGCAGTTTGGAGTAGATCTCCTGCACTAACATGCAACCTTAGACACACGCAACATCCAGCCTATTAGCATGCTTACTAATATACTGGTACAGCTGAATGATTGATTCGAGAGCCCAAGCGTGAGAAAGGGGACTCGAACAACCACCACTGGAGTCCACTCGCTTATGGAATAAAAAACCATAAATTCTCCAAGGAGAGGTTCTGGCTATTACCCAAAGCGAGACTGGGGGACAAGTGCAAACAAGATAAAATAATCATTTATTAAATTTAAATAAATAGTTAATTTATTAATTAAGTGAATACTAGCGGCCACATAGGTTACAGGGTCGTGGAAGATACAAGAATGTGTGTCTGAGCGTGTGCTCGTAACAACATCACCCTGATCTCCGATATACTAGGAACTCAGAGCCCAAGCGTGAGAAAAGGGACTAACTCCTAGCGCTCGCCAGCTAGAGAGTGATCTGCTCCGAGTCGCGTTTGCCCTTTTATACCCAACCCGCGCTCGACCTACTTTTGCTATACTCTTCTGCCTCCTGGTGTTGGCCGTTGTAACCATCTTCTCCTTGCTCGGTCCTTGGTCGGTGCTGTAGGTAATCGGCTTATCGACTATCGCAATCTACATTATACTGGGGGATGAGAGAGGCCGAGTAACACAATTATTATCGGTGTAGCTTTGTCGGCTACTATCTCGGAAGTCTTCATTTCCTTTTCATTTTTACCCTTTCTCCACACGATTGCCTCGGGAAGATTGATAAAGCCAACAAACATATTAAACAACTACCGAGGGATAAAGTTATATTTAGATCGTGTGACATACACATCTAAAATACATTATACATTTTTCATCCTATTTATTTCTCATTTTTATTATTTTTTTTATCGTAGTATACCACCGTTTATGTTCCAAACACACGTTACTAGGGAACCCAACAATATTTACCACCTGTATGTGAAGATTGTTTGATTCCACATCCCTACCCCTTTCCCAAGACGCTTCAGACTACCGTTTTCCACTGGAACAGTTCCAGTAAAGTCATATGATGCCCTATGGTAGGATTCTATATTATTCAGTTTTAGGCACGACCGCAACACGGGAGAGCCTTATAGTTTTATCGTCGGAAAATATGTAATGCGCCGTATCTCCCTTAATTTTTGACCGATCGGGTTGAAACTTTTTGTAAAATACTTGTCTTAAAAATAGAAAAAACAACCCTTTCCCGATTTTCGATAATATACTTATTTTTTAAATACGAGCGGTTTTTTGTTTTTTTTTTTTACATGCATTTTGTAAAAAAATGGCTTGTGATTCACTTATCTCAAAGAAATCACCTACGATTGAGCCAATTTTTTTTTGACAAACTCCCCTAGTGCTAATAAGGTCCTATTTGGGCCCGATCCTATACATACATTAATTATACGGTCACTTCAAAAAATCGCTAAAAACAGTTTTTAGGCCATAATTTTGAATCCACGCATTTTACAATAAAAAGTTAAATGGAAAAGTTGTAGATATCATTAAAATACAACTTTTTTCTATTGACATCGAAACTGAAAAATGCGTTTAAAACGACTTAACAGTCCAAAATCGAATTTTATACTTAAAAAATCATCTTTTTTGCATAATACTTAAAAATAATGCATTTTACAATAACAAGTTAAATAGAAAAGTTGTAGTTCTCATTAAAATACAACTTTTGTCTATTGACATCAAAAATGAAAAATGCGTTTATAACGACTTAACGGTCCAAAATCGAATTTTAACATCAAAATATGAATATTTTCACAAACAACTTAAAACTAAGACGTTTTACAATAAAAAGTTAAATAGAAAAGTTGTAGATCTCATTAAAATACAACTTTTTTCTATTAACATCAAAACTGAGAAATGCGTTTAAAACGACATAACAATCAAAAATCGAATTTTAACATCAAAATATGAATATTTTCGCAGACAACTTAAAATTAAGACGATCTACAAAAAAAGTTAAATAGATAAGTGGTTGAACTCGATAAAATACAACTTTTTTCTCTTAACTTCGAAGCTTAGAAATGCTTTTAAATCGAATTAACTGCCCAAAATCGAATTAACACTAACAAGTGCAAAATTACATTACAAAATGTACCTAATCAAAATTATACGTATCGCGGTCGTGCCTATTATGCAAATGCGTAGCGTTTGCATTACGGGGGATGCTAGTTGCTTTAGACTCTCTTCTTCTATACCGGCATTCTATCAAGCCCTTGTGCAATAGTGTAGAAAAAAGTTCCTCAGAAAAAAACCTATGCTCGGGTCAATTCGATTATATTCCCCATGGATCCCGGATAGAGCCTTTCGAAAAACTCTCACAAAATTCCTCGCCGTGTATGCAACATATGATTCTTTATAATGGCGTTGTCTGCGTAGGTGGTATTTTAACAGTGCTATCAACGCTGCTTCTTCTTTCATATTTTATGACATTCGATCGAAAAGCTCATGTTTGAAATATAAAGTACCATTGCCCTAACTTGAAAATTTGGGCCCATTTCTAAAAAAGTGTATAGGAATATTTTGAGCCATATAGTAAATGACAATAATATTTTTGACTAGAAAAAGAAATAACACTATCTAAATATCATTTAGAAATAAGCGCTTGAATATAATGTAAAATATTATTTATCTCAATTATATAAAATTAAAAATGAATCTTATTATTTTTAGTTTTATTTGTAGGAAATACCAGATTCGGACAAAGAAATTCTAGCCCAAGCATTGCAAAGTGGAAAACAGTCACTATGGACAATCTTGATGATTGGCGGAGGTCATTTTGCTGGTGCAGTATTTGCAGGTATCTATTTAATTTATATATTTAAAAGTGTAATGGTTTATATTTGTTAAATGCAAACATTGGAATAATTAACTAATACTTGTTTTAAATAATAATATAATATATTTTATTTACATTTTAATTAAAACAGTCACTTTTTCAGTTGAAAAAAAGCATTAAAATATAATTCTTTTCCAAAAAAAATCCTTTTAAATGAGTATGTTAAAATAGGATATTATTCAATTAGTAATTAGTCATTGATTATAATAGCGTGTTACGGAAGGAGTTTTACTTCCTTCGTAATTTGTTTATTAAAGCTTGAAACGCCCCTCGCCTCCCGCGCAACGGAGAATGAAAAGAGGCGAGAGATTTTAATAAAAACTATATGAAAAATTTATCTTAAATATGTGTGGTCCGGGATACCGGGCGAATAAATAAAGTATTTCGCGGATTACTTAAAATAGAGTGATTCTAATGGTTACTTCTATATACAAGGACGTAATGCCCTGTATATATCCAGCAACATTTAAAATAATCGTGACGCAATGCACGATGCTTCTCTATTCCCTAAGACGACGCAATGCGCCTTCGGGTAAGAGAAGACTTTGATTTAGGTCGGCTTCTTGATCCTCTCGTTCTGGAAATTGTTTTTTATCAAGACGCAATGCCTGATAAAAAACAACTAAGCTGAAAATTGTGTGAACGCTTAACATAGACGCAATGCTATGTGTTTGCGTCTCACTAGAATTTATTTATTTTATTTATTATTATTATTATTTTTATTTATAAATCGCCTTTTCCCTCTTAGACCACGTATTGGATCTAAGGGTAGTCCAGCGCATATGAATGGGAATGCAAGCGCTTAGTCTGACTTAGTGCAGAACTTTGCATCTCGCTGTTTAAAGGAACTTAGGAAAAAAGTTTAAGTTTTTTTAAATTAACTTGACTTTTATTAGAAAACATAAAATAATAGCCGTATACATGGCAAAAACACTTCGCTGTTATTTCGCGTTTATCGGATCCCTGATGGGAGACTCAATGCTCCACATTCAGGGCATTCCGGGGCGCCAGCGCTTCTCCCGGAGCTTCCACTAGCCAGGAGACATATTGCTCCTTCTAGCTCCAGCTCCGGTGGAGGAATGAATGCGCTTCCCAGAAACGCGCGCCCTTTTATACAGGTGAGCGCAACTGCTCCGACGCTGAAGCAGTGAGTTACCCCCACCAGTCGTCCGAGCGCCAGTATCGCTATAGATATACTGATACATGTAGAATCTTGATTTATATATTTTATCGCTATAAATAATTAATTTTCGCAAAAATGAGAACGTATGAATGTTAATCGACGTAAAATGAACAATATATAATAGTTTGTTGTTAATGACAAGCTCCGGAAAACAAAATAACTCGAATATAAATACGCGGGTCGCGAGACTTTAACGCTTTCGTTGCTATTTTTACAATGTTAATTAATAATTTCTTCTATAAATTGTACATGAGTCGAAAGCCAATGAGCTGACGATCATGTACATCATAAATTTATATAACAAAAGTACTTCAAAAAATAATAATTGGCATGTGAAATGACTAATTCGTACATATTTCAAAAGTTGTCGATAATATGAAATGTTTTATGTTAACTCCGGGGGGCAAACTTAGCCGTGGCGGTCGACTCGATTCTCGCGCACACTCTGTGTTTTTTCTTAATCTTGCAACGTTGTTTTCGGTCTTAACATTAACGTATTGCAATCGGGTTTTTTGCGTTTTACATAATTTGTTGATCAAGGAATCTCATACGAACATTTATTTTTGGAAATTTAAAATTTAAATAGGAAATATGAACGTTGCAAGTTGGCACCGTGTCCCGTACATTACATACGGCCAAGCGGCAAGCCAACTTGTAACTCATCTTAGGAACACAAAAAATTGTTTAATCGAATATTTTTAAGTTAATATATCGAATAAGTTAAGAAATTAAATTATTTAAATGGGGATGGGGTCCGTGGACGTTGCAAGCTAGAACTAATAATTAATGTACTCACTTGTGTCTATTGACTGAACTTAGCGCGAGTAATGCGACCGAGGGCACGAAGCTGCTCCGGCCGCGCTGATCTACAACCGCGATTGCTCTGGTTTGAGATCTTTAGAATTTCTGTTCGTTCACAAATTCAATAAAAATAGCGACTTACCTTAGGTCGAATGTCTAGTAACTGTAGTCAATGTTAGGAACCAAACGGACCCTTGGGTGCTGGATAAAAATGACCAATTGGATTGGGATGATAGTCAAAACTCTAGTTTTATTTTTGGTCAATGAAAATAGCACCCTCGAAAATGCTTACAAACTCCACACTTGGTATCAATAATAATAATATTCTGAAATAATCAACTAAACGAATCAATCATGATCAACTAAATAAATAAAGAAACGGAAAATCTATGTATATCTGATGAATCTGGACTAGGCAGCTCGGCCGTTCTCTAATGAGTGACGCTTCACTCTCCTAATTGCTTTCTCGGACGCGTTTCGAGGTCTCCCCTCCTCTCATTAACGCGCACTCTCCTTCGCCGCCCTCTCTCGGACTTCTCTGTCTTACCCATAGGACTCTATGGGCCTTGGCGACAATACGCCCGAGAGAGTGCAGCGTCAGCAGTGCACGTGTCGACCGTTGCCGACGGCGGGGAGGTTGCTGATAGTCGCAGAATTCTTGACACAGGATACTTTTGTGTCCTTGAATTCTGCGCCTATGCTTGGCCGTGTTAGCCTCTCTCAGCCCCGACTCGACCAGTAATTTGTTAATTACTTGATCGAGCTAAAGATGCAAAAGCCGTCACATGACATAGCGAATGAAATAATTATTCAGTTTTTACGTCCCAATTGACGTGTAACTCATTAAAACATTTACTATTTAGTAATCTTGTTGCAGAAATTTTCGATCTTCCCGACACAGTAATTTAAAAAAGGGATAAATAAAATAAAAAACACGGCTATTTTAGCGATCATTGTTGCCTCTTCAGGAAAAGAGCAAATAGGTTGTATAGTGCATACATTTTGAAAAAATTTTCTCCCAATTAATTTTAAGCGAGGAAAGAGAGAAGAAAATCCTCGGGGAGATCGATAAATTCTTGCAAAAAGGTTATTAAATAATCATCGATGAATAAAGTCTGAATACAATGTACACACTTGTCTATGTATACTTACTATTTAGTTAGCGATGATTTAACAATTAATTTAAGGACATTCTGTGTGTTATGTATATTTATTTCATGTAAATTAACAAAATTTCTTTTGGATACTCTATTCATAATCACGGTCTACTGGGTAACAGAATGCAAAACTATTTGATATAAAGAAAAGCTTAACAACCGGTTTATACAGAGTAGTAGAAAAAGAAAAGTATTATCAGTATATGAGTAGTGTACAATATGTTAATCATCTTGTTTCTCTCTAATTGTAACATACATAATCAGGCTTGCAAAGAATTCATTCATTCTGGATTTAAATTCCTTTTTAATTCACAATTCCATTGTGAGTTGTGAATTAGTTATTGAATAATTTCAGTTTGAAATCATGAATTATTTGTCGTGTAGAATAACTGAACCAAACAAATTAAACGATTTATAAATTGGTACTTTGTATAGAAAAGGGAAGTTGCAATAAACGTGATACTAAATTTGATTTCCTTGTACAAACTATCATCAGAGAATGCTCAGAAATAGCATAACGTCACTGCCATTCGTCAACTATAGTAAATAGATGTAATAGATGGCAACCTCAACATTTAAAGTTCTAACTTTCCCTCCGATACATTTCGGAAATAAAAAACTTAATGTGCCGAGCTTGACTTCCGAAAAGAATCTGTTTCAGGTTTTTGATTTTTCTATGAGTGTCTGTGAGCTGGTTTTTCTATACATCGTCATAATTTACAACATTTTATGAATGCACAGTTACAATAGTTAAAGGCAAGATACAGTAATAATATCCATATTACCGTACTTATTGCTGTATAACTCAAGGTGGATAACTCTAAAGATTGATCCTCCAATTTTTTTCATGGAAAGAAATCCTCACTTTCTGCCCATCTTTTCAATTTTTCTAGATCAGATTTTATTGAATGTATTGATTAGATAGTATACGAAAGTTGTAACTTTCCGTATAGTCCGGGAGTTCAATAGTGGGACATCGGCCACTTTCTTCAACGTTTAGTTTTATTGTCAAAATATGTTAGTGGTAACCGACTAAAAGTAACCCTGAGTTTTCGACTTCGGACCTGATCGGAAACATTGTTATTATTGCAAAATAAACTTCAAAAAAGCACTTTTTTAGTTTTTCGCGAATAATACTTTTGTCACTTATTTTATGCAAAAAAAGGTAGAGATGAAAACTGTTCAAAATTCAATTTCCAATGAGACACATGTATTCGCGAATGCAAAATTAACTTTCTTCATCGCTAAATTGTTAAACAAAAAAAATTTTTTTCCAAATTTTTATATTGTCACAGTTTTTACAAAAAAAAGGATTTGATTCATCGGATAAACTCTCAAAGATGACTTTTAGTACAAACAATATAAAAACCGGTGTCCGAGTTGTATATCTCAAAATGACGTCCTATTACAAAATTATTTACCCAAAAATTTTAAATCAATTTCTAAATTGCCCATGGAAGGATAAACGAATCCAACCACATTTAATCGACACCTTGTGACGTACTAAATAAACGCTAAAAAGGAGTTTTCTTAAAATTAATATTTAACAACATTTTTAGCAATAAATAGTTTTTTTTTTCGAATTTTGAAGTTAGAGAAACACGACAAAACGCATCTTAAAGTATGTAAAAAACCATGAATTTTCGTATAAATTTTGTTAAGATCCGACCAATAGAAGCCGAGATATGAAATTTTTTTCAATCGAAGATTACACAGAAACTACTTAATATTTTTCGATGAAATTTGATATAGTACTTGTTCAAATGATACTCTAAATGATGGTATTTTTTCTGATAGCTGTAATTGACTTAGTTCCTGTAAAAAATCCGATAAACGGATGCGAAATCGGATGCGAAATGCGAACGGCGTTGAGGGGGGGGGGGCATGCTGCGGCTTTCGTGAACCTTAGATGTAAATTAATTTTCTCGGCAATCAAAGGTCCTACGGTAATGCTGTTTTATTTTATGTGTTTTTTCTCAACTTTCACGTCGTGTAAATAAAATTTACATAAGTGCAATGCAAATACCCAAAAATTACATTTTTTTTAGTTGAGAATTAATTTACCCGGCATCCAAAGGCCCCGCGTTAATGCTTTTATTTTTTAATTTTATGTGGTTTTGTCTCAACCTTAAGATTATTTTAATTACATTTTCATAAGTGCCATACAAACACAAGAAAATTCCATGTTTTTTTATATATGCAATACTATACAATATATTTATGATTGTATATGTGTATGTGTATAATTGTATATATTTTAAAAGTACAATAGCAGGATAGTGCTTGCTTATTCACTATATTTATCCTACTGTTACGTCGGAAATTGGTTTCCTTGTGGATTTCCGACCCTGAAATTAATATTTAAACAGCAGAATTTTTTAACTCTGCAGGTGCCACTGATTTTTAGGCCTATCCTTTCAGATACTAGCCTGGGGCTAATGGCCAAACACAAATTGCATTTAGAGGAGCGAGAAAAGTAACTCGGTTTTTATTCTTCTAATTATTTTGAAAAAAAAAGGAAAAATTCAAAACAAAATTTTTTTAGAATTTGTTACGATTTTTAATACTCCGAAAGGGATATTTCACTTAAACAGGTGCTTTCGCCCTGAAGTGAAATTCCTTTGGAGTAGATTACGCGCAATTAGAAATAGTACCTTTTGGACTTTGTCTTTTTCTACTTTAACAGGGAGATTAACACGAGCCCTGAAGTGAGGAAAAAACTTGTTCCTTTGATTTTAACCTATGTTCACCGGCACTGAACATCTACTCGCGTACGCAAAGATTAAGACCGCGAGAGCAAGTTGCTTGGGGAAAAGGATATATATATATATATATATATATATATATATATTAGACTGCCTCAATATGACCGAGTTGTCCGATTTTCATGGGGCAAGCGCTCATACGATAGGAATCACCATAAAACTAATACCAGTATTTTTTTCAAAATTTTAAATTAATATTTAGAGGTGTCAGATCACTTTTTATTCTCTCATAAGTTTAACACGGAACACAGCTGACATATTTTCTAACAGCGAATATCTCAAAAAGTTTTAGTAATGAGTAGTTTTGCTTCAGACCATATTTTTATGCAGCCGTACTTGACAATTCTGCATGATTACTTTTTTAAAAAATTTGTAATTACGCGAGTTATTTAATGATAAAGTCTCATGAATTCGCGATTTTCAACCATCGATTTGAAGCAGATCCAGTAGTCCGTTTTAGTTCAAATTTTGACATAGTTTAAATTAGCATATGGAGAGCCATTTTCTCTGAACCGATTTACAGAAAATTTTTATTTTAACGTCTAAAATGCTGTTTGAAATAAAAATTTTTCTAGGAAAAGTAGGTCGAGTCAAGTGAAAGTTTTTTTCGCTCAGTCGTGAGTGCCAACACGTGGTGAACACTCCGGCGACGCTTCGGCGACCCTTCAGCGACCCTTCGACGTCCGAAACTTTGACCTGCGTTAATCCTCTTAATGACGG
Organism: Philotrypesis tridentata; assembly: GCA_018906965.1. NCBI lineage: Eukaryota > Metazoa > Arthropoda > Insecta > Hymenoptera > Pteromalidae > Philotrypesis > Philotrypesis tridentata. The sequence continues at coordinate 3,141 of JACCIB010001751.1, read as the reverse complement.
TCGCAGAGAAAATAATTTTCTTTTGCTATAAATTCTAAATTGTTTATTAATAATAAATAAAATTATGATATGCTATAATTACGTTTGTGTTTTAAGTACCTTTAAAAACAAAATTTGAATCATAAAAATCCATAAATATTTACTCATTTTCAATCGCAGTTTGATTTTTATTTTTTATTTAGAGTTTTATTCTAAGATCTATTTCTAGCTAGGGCTAAATAACGAGATAGGGTCAAATTGATATCACTGTTCAGTGTTTAGCAATTAATACCAAAATTTTTAAGCAAATGAATAAAAAACCTTTAATTCGTTAATGTACAAAAAATTTAAACATTTTGAGTCCTATTTATTGCTTAATTAACAACACTAGCTTAATTTATAATAATTTAAAAAATATGTAATTTAATTATTTATATATTTATATAATTTCAAATTTCTGAATTTAATAATAATTTAAAAAAACTTAATTTAATTATTATAATTAAAAATCAAGTCGTGAAACGATTTTTTTAAAGATTCTTTTGTACAGTCAGGTGCATACTTTCGGTATGCACCTACTGTTTGCATAATTTTTTCTTTTACACAGTCATCTTTAGACAAGACTGTGTGATATTCAGTCATTACAGCAACTCCTCGCTCAGCTCGATCATTTACAACTTCTAAAGCGTGAATTATTTTTAAATTCTCGCGATAATCAGCTCTACTCTCCCACGTTTCGGCATCTGTTTTTAAAAATTCTTGATTTAGATTAAGTTTTTCGAAAAAATGTATCGTATTTTTCGTAACTAAATCGTCTAAGTTCATATTCATTAATTGATGAACATTCCTCAGATCGATTTGTCTGCGAATAAGATTAGCTGCAGCTCCTTCTATTTTGAAAATAGCTTCAGCCATCTTATTCTTGCACAATACCGATACATTTTTATCGAAAAACGCCAATCCAATCAATTCTTCGCCAATGTACCATAAATGGTTGACGAAGCTATTTAAAACATTTACTCGTAACGAAGATTTCAAGTGATTATCAACGAGTAAATTCTTTAAAAGTTGCAAGTCGTGCCTAGGAGACGCTGCTGCATCAGTGCACGTATACCAGACTTGAGCGTAAATTGTTGCAATAAAAATGCTCATTGCCTCAAGTCCAGATTTCTGCTCTTCTGTGAGCGAGATTTGACCCCGGAAAAGGTACATTTTTAAGGAATATATGGCTTTCGCCATCCATCTTGCATGGGACATTGCACCAGGAGCTTTGAAACGCACTTCTTCCTTTGGTTTTCCTCCAAGAAAAATTAGAATTAAATCTAATAATTCTTTGTAATCTCCTCTAACTATTTGGTCCATCTGAAAGCATATTTTTAATTAGCATATATCAAAAAATTTTTGTTTTTCATTTTTAAAATATGTAAATAACCAGCTTACCTCTAAATGCTTTTGAGCAAATTCAATTAATCCGTCTCGGTTCGGTAATTGCTCACAGAGAGTAAATGCTTCATAATCATCAGTGTTGATGCTATTCCACTGATGCTTGAAGCTTTTAAACAAAGCATTATCTGGACCGTTTGTCTTGATTTGAAGCGCGTCATCAAAAGCTGCTCCCAAGAGAAGTTCAAAGATGTGGTGTCGACAGGCAAAATTCAAAAGTTTTTTTTGTAAAAGATTTTCTAATAGAACACAGGCTCCAGTGTGGATGCCTGTGTTTGCTGCTGTCGTATCAAAGCACATGCCGGCAACTTGTGCTTCTAAATTCCATTCTTGAAGTAATTCAAAAATTGCCTCGGCATGCGCTTTTCCCGTCCCTCTTGGTAATTTACGAATGCCAAGCAGCACATTCGTCTCCACTCCTGAAGCAATTACAGGCAAATAGTGGCTTCTTTTATCGAATAAGTCTGGATCGGCCAGATCTTTCCCGTCCCACTGCACAATGATTCTTGAACTTATAGGGACATTGCGTTCAATAGCTGAAGCCATATTTTGACGCAGGGCATTACGTTGCCGTCTTAATGATTCTGGACTTAAGACCACATCATCTAGGTCTATGTTGAGCCCTTGAATCATGGCAGCTATGACACGCGCGGCCATTCTATAGCTGATTTTGGCTCGATCCAAACTTAATGCCAAGTCTTCCGTCATGATTTTAATTTTTTTGTTTTTCTTTTCAGTTCCAAGTGCGCATGTGAAATCTGCATCCTCATCGTCATCGACATTTTCTAGCAGAACTTCAATGTCTTCTCCATCGTACAATATGTAATCGTTTAAATTTGACACCAAAGCTGAAAAAATTATAAAATATTTCGAATGTTTATACTGTTCACGAAATATTGAAATTTACTATGTTTAAGTGCATCAAATCATGAAATCTGACATCACGATTAACTTTTTCTGCTTGCGGTACCCCGAATTAAAAAAAGAAAGATCACGATTTGATTAAAATTAACTGATTTACGGTCTTTTTTTCCGAGCGCTATGATTTGAACCAAGATCTTCGATTTTGAGTTGTTAGCGCACGGCAGTTAACGTACGTCAGTTAATGGTTCAAAACTGAAAATCTTGGTTCAAATCGTAGCGTTCGGAAAAAAAGACCGTAAATCAATTAATTTTAATCGAATCGTGATCTTTCTTTTTTTAATTCGGGGTACCTTAAGCAGAAAAAATGAATCGCGATATCAGATTTCATGATTTGAAATACTTAAATTTTGCAAATGGAAAAAATGGAATTTGTAAATAAATGAAATATTTACAAAAATGTAGAGAATCAATAATGTTATGATGAAATTGGATATGATGAATCGCATTTTCTAGACGAGATACCCCAAATTAAAAAAAGAAAGATCACGATTCGATTAAAATTAAATGATTTACGGTCTTTTTTTCCGAGCGCTACGATTTGAAGCCCGGGGTCAGGGAGTTCAAAAGTAGAATATCATTAAGTTCCTTCTAACTTTATTTTTATAATTGAAATATGTTATTAGTAACTTACTGAAAATGACCTTTAAGTCTCGACTTCGGGCCAGGTCGGGAACATTGTTATTATTGCAAAAAGAATTCCAAAAATGCACTTTTTTTTAGTTTTTCGTGAATAACTTTTTTGTAACTTATTTCATGTAAAAAAAGATAGCAGAAAGCAAGGGAAGGAGAGATAGA
>JACCIB010001750.1:0-21739 GCA_018906965.1 Philotrypesis tridentata | reverse complement strand
GATACTTTGTTTAAATGTTCTCTTTTCTTTTTCAGATACTTTTGGGAGGTTATATTGTCATTGAAAAAAGTTTGAATTATAAATATTTATGATCTGCAGTATTCATTATGCTGTGAAGTAAGAATATTTATTAAGTTAGCAGAATATCTGGTGCAAGCGGAATGAAGTTCAGAAGACAAGTGATTTTTTACTAAGTTTCTCCCAATACTACTTTTTACTAAGTTTCTCCCAATTTTGAGAGAGCAAGTATACTCAGATTCCAGAAGTAACGAGACTTTTTCAAGTTTCACTGGAAGGCATTATTCAACTATAAGATTATAAATAATTTTCTTGTTATGTGACAAGCTAGTGAAAGTGTTGTGCTTTTTAAGTATAATTGAAAGTTTTGTTATTATTCTATAAGTTCAGAAGACAAGTGGTTCCAGATGTAACGAGACTTTTCTCAAAGGAAAAGCATGTTTTACTTAGTATACGGTATAAAGAGAACTTGTGATGGCATACAATTTTACAAGCGAAGAATTCTTGTGACATGACAAGCTAGTGAAATTTTCATTTTTTAGTATCGAAGAAAGTTTTTAGTGTTTGCAGTGCATGTTTTTCTATTTTTATTAAGAAGTTACGCAACTGCCATGTTATAAAGCGAAGGAATTCCTGTCAGAAGCTAGTGATGTGCAAAGGATTTTTTCAAGATTTATAATTATTATACAAGTTCAGAAGACAAGTGATTTTTTAGAAGTTTCTCCCAATTTTGAGAGAGCAAGTATACTCAGATTCCAGAAGTAACGAGACTTTTTCAAGTTTCACTGGAAGGCATTATCCAACTATAAGATTATAAATAATTTTCTTGTTATGTGACAAGCTAGTGAAAGTGTTGTACTTTTTAAGTATCATTGAAAGTTTTGTTATTATTCTATAAGTTCAGAAGACAAGTGGTTCCAGATGTAACGAGACTTTTCTGAAAGGAAAAGCATGTTTTACTTAGTATACGGTAAAAAGAGAACTTGCGATGGCATACAACTATCAGATTTTACAAGGAAAGAATTCTTTTGACATGACAAGCTAGTGAAATTTTCATTGTTTAGTATCAACGAAAGTTTTTATAGTATTCAATATTGAACAGCTCAAATATGGTCTAGATGATTTTCAGGGAGACCTACCTGAAAATTTAGACACTAAATTTATGATGTCAACCGTGTAAGTATTTATGTGAAAGTCATACAGGGGATACCACAACTTTACTGACACTATTTTTTACAAGTTTTCATAAAGTTTAAATTCGATTACAGTTTTCTAAACGTTTACCGAATTAGGTGGGTTGCATTAAAAATGATAATACGTCTATCATAAAGAATCATAGGGATATTGGAAACTAACTTACATATACTTCTTTTTATTCTAAATATTATTTTCATTATTCTATAATATAGATTAAACAATTGTGAAGGATACGATGTAAACTTGTATACATATTAAAATGCTATATCACTCATGTTCTGCATGACAATAGTATACGTAACGTACAAATGCTTTCAAGAAAGCAGTTATCAGTTAATTAATTAGCAATAATTTTAGACGTACAGATTTCTTTGATGTATATTTGCGAAACAAATCATTATGGAACTTAACATAAAATTTAATGTCAATAAAGGAAAAAAAACGCGCTATTCTATTTACCTCGAGGGTGGTGTGGAAAAGATAGATTTCTTAGAGAATAATAATGATCTAAAAAAACTATTTACTCTACAGATAGTGTCTAAAAAATAATTATTATTATTATTACAATAATCAATGAGCAAATGTACATTAATATTTTAAATTTATTACTTATTTAGTTGATGTTAACTATTCTCTGTAATTTACATATTATATACCTTTTAAAAGTAGTGAAATCTCTCCCTTCCCTCCCCCCAAACAAACCTTTTCAAGGTAAAAGGCTGGCAAGTATAAGGTCGTTTCTTCATGTAAAAATTAAAGATTAATTTTACAATTCTTGATAACCTTAATGTAAAAAAAACTCTTAATAACACTTATGCAGACAAAACCAAACTTTTATTAACATTCATACAGATAAAATAAAAATTCTTAGAGCTTACTCTAAAATTCAACATTAATTTTCAAACTTCGACAACTCTTATGTAGTCGAAATTATAAGTGCTGTATTCTATACAGTTATTTAATTATGAAAATTAAAGATCTTGATAACACTTATATAGACAAAATACTAGTAGCTTTACTGCATACTCTTAAGACGTGTTGATATTATAATCGTCAGATCAACAAATAATATATCTTCTTTCCTCTTGTGAATAAGTAATCGAACACAAATACTGGAAGAATATGTGATACTTATAGATCAAGTTAGAAAACAAATAATTATGTTAGGATGAATGTCTTCTTTTACCTATTCAATGAGTTAATCAGAATCACTCAAATCATGATGCTTATACATTAAGCTAAAAAATCCGAAACTCTCATGTATGAAAATATGAACGTGTAACCATCTTCGCGTTAAGGGTCTGTTGGGCAGATTACCATTTCTTTAGTGTCACTTCTCCTTCGATTATCTATACCTTCGATTTGACATAAATTCTCATTTTAATTTTAAGAAAAGAAAGTTATGATATCAATAAATAAATTGTCAAGTTTTTTGTTATAAAACGTAATTGTTTTCAAATAAATAAATAACCGATTAAATTGAGGAAGGATTATAAATATATGTGTTCATATAAACACTCAATCAAATTGCAGCATGTGAAAAGGTGGATAGTCTGTGAAAAGGTACAGTCGAGTACAATTAAAACTTTGAATAATTGCGACTGCTGCCACGTTCTGTACATGTAATAGAATGGTATGATGTTCTTACATGAAATTATCAAATGACAAATGTGCCCATAAAATGTAGTATCATGTTTGTCTAAAATTATTATGTAATTTAACAAAATTGTTTCGCATCATGAAAACTTTTTCATTTATTTATGGAAGCTACGAGCGGATGTACAATCTACTCTACTTAGTAATTCAGTAAATGTATTGCTATCCTTATTTCATTAAAAATATATGTCCAGGACGATTATATACAATTATATATGAGATTTAAATTCTGTTGATTTACATACATTTAAAAAAAACAGGAACAAATTCTATCATGTAGAACGCAATTTTTTGACGGAAAAACTTGCCGCCCCGTCCTATCATAGATAATCGATGAACCACTAAATGTCAGTGTAATTAACAATATCTAGAATTTTTAATATAGTTAATTTATCGTCCTAAATCGGCGGCAAGTTTTTCCGTCAAAAAATTGCGTTCTACATGATAGAATTTGTTCCTGTTTTTTTTAAATGTATGTAAATCAACAGAATTTAAATCTCATATATAATTGTATATAATCGTCCTGGACATAGATTTTTAATGAAATAAGGATAGCAATACATTTACTGAATTACTAAGTAGAGTAGATTGTACATCCGCTCGTAGCTTCCATAAATAAATGAAAAAGTTTTCATGATGCGAAACAATTTTGTTAAATTACATAATAATTTTAGACAAACATGATACTACATTTTATGGGCACATTTGTCATGTGATAATTTCATGTAAGAACATCATACCATTCTATTACATGTACAAAACGTGGCAGCAGTCGCAATTATTCAAAGTTTTAATTGTACTCGACTGTACCTTTTCACAGACTATCCACCTTTTCACATGCTGCAATTTGATTGAGTGTTTATATGAACACATATATTTATAATCCTTCCTCAATTTAATCGGTTATTTATTTATTTGAAAACAATCACGTTTTATAACAAAAAACTTGACAATTTATTTATTGATATCATAACTTTCTTTTCTTAAAATTAAAATGAGAATTTATGTCAAATCGAAGGTATAGATAATCGAAGGAGAAGTGACACTAAAGAAATGGTAATCTGCCCAACAGACCCTTAACGCGAAGATTGTTACACGTTCATATTTTCATACATGAGAGTTTCGGATTTTTTAGCTTAATGTATAAGCATCATGATTTGAGTGATTCTGATTAACTCATTGAATAGGTAAAAGAAGACATTCATCCTAACATAATTATTTGTTTTCTAACTTGATCTATAAGTATCACATATTCTTCCAGTATTTGTGTTCGATTACTTATTCACAAGAGGAAAGAAGATATATTATTTGTTGATCTGACGATTATAATATCAACACGTCTTAAGAGTATGCAGTAAAGCTACTAGTATTTTGTCTATATAAGTGTTATCAAGATCTTTAATTTTCATAATTAAATAACTGTATAGAATACAGCACTTATAATTTCGACTACATAAGAGTTGTCGAAGTTTGAAAATTAATGTTGAATTTTAGAGTAAGCTCTAAGAATTTTTATTTTGTCTGTATGAATGTTAATAAAAGTTTGGTTTTGTCTGCATAAGTGTTATTAAGAGTTTTTTTTACATTAAGGTTATCAAGAGTTGTAAAATTAATCTTTAATTTTTACATGAAGAAACGACCTTATACTTGCCAGCCTTTTACCTTGAAAAGGTTTGTTTGGTACTTATTTACAGCTGATTTTAATGAAATTTTCTTTCCAATTATTTCTAAATAACCCTTTTCTAATCTTAATTTTTGATCTAATAGTGCTTTTACGCCCAAAATATCATCATAAGGAATTGAAAAACCATCCGGAGCTATATGAAAATCAAAATCAGTATCATTTATGAATAATTTTACAGAACCTAACGTTCTAATGGAATTTTCCGTAATTCCAAAAACCAAAATTGTATTACTAGTATCAATTACATCCGCAATTAATTTATCTTCCTTTATAATATTTAATTGAGCACCACTATCAACTAATAGTTTATATGCAGTGTTAGAATATGCATCTGTAATTTCAGTGTATTGTAAAAGAGTTTGTAACTTTAATACATAGGTTTCAAATAATAAATCTATTGTATCATTATTATATTGACGTATCTTAAAATCTAAATTATTACTTATATTATTTAATTTATCATTTTCATCATCAATTTATCATTGTCAATTTGTAATGGGAACGCTTTACTATTGTGATCCCTTCCTACGCGTTCCTTCCAGGAAGAGAATTGAAGTTTCCCTGATTTCTTCTCAAGCAATTATTTAAGGTATGACCAACACCCTTGCAACCCCAACAAAATTGTTTTTGCTGATTTTCTAATTTTTTTATTTCATCACAATTATCAGCTTTGTGAACCATTTTACTACAAAATCCACACTTTTCCTGCGAAGCTTTTAAAGCTGCTAATTTTCTACATTCATCAATTGAATGTCCTCCCCAATTACAATATTTACACACTTTTCTTACTCCTCCATTATTTTGATTTTACTGTTTAAATCTATTCCCTTAATATCTTTGTTGCTGTTGATTATTGTTGTAATTACCATTATTATAATTATTATTTCTATTGTTTGCATAGTTGTTCCTATACCCATTTCTGTTAAATTGTTGATTACTCTGAACTGCTTTAAATTTTTCACAGTCTTTTACTTCATGCCCTAAATCTTCACATAATTGACATTTCAACTGCTGCTTAGCCTTATAATCCTGAACAAGAATTTTAAACTTTTCACAATCATTACTTTCATGATCTGTAGTTTCACAAATTGTACAAAATCGAAATTTATTTTGGCCTAAAGTACAGAATTTTGTAATATGACTTCTTTTATTACCTCGCGTACAATATACTACTGGACAATTTTGTATAGTATGATCAAAACTATCACAAAAACTACATTTTCTCGAATTTTGAATAGATGAATTTACACATTTATTAGTATTATGTCCTGGTTCTTTACATTTTGAACATAATATATATTCTAGAATATATGTACATTGCGAAGCTTCATATCCCATTTCTCGACAATACTGACTATGAAAATTTTGTTTTCTATTCAATTTGCATGAGCTTATTGAATGACCAGATTTACTACAAAAATTACAAATCAATTTAATCTTATCTTTTACTGTATTACAATTATTTGATACATGGTCATCTTCTTTGCAATATACACATCCTGCATTTTTGCAAAATAGTGCTTCATGATCGCGATCTTTACACATCTGACAAAACATTACTTTATTAAATTGCTCTACTTTTTCCCCACAAAAATTATTAAGTAAACTCTCACTAAAACCCCTTCGTCTTTCTAATTCTTTCTATATTTTAAGCGCTGCTTGCGTCATTTCAGGAAATGTGTTTTATTTCCCAATTCATATTTAATTTTAGATTTTAAGCTTTCCTCAGCTTCCGAAGGACCTTCCAGTTTTTTTAGTTTCTTGATTTTTAAAACTAAATCTTTCACTCTATTATTTTAAGATAATACAGACTCATTATCCCCTTGAAAAATTTTTACCACTTTTGCATATAATTCATGAATATCTTCTACAATCGGATACAACACTCTTATTGCATCTATTAACTCTGAAATTGAATTATTATTCATCAATGCTCTGCCTACTTCACCCTTTAATCTAAATTTTAGCAATCTCGTTAAATTTTTTTCATCAATTAAATTTTTTACTTTTTCAATATATCTATGTAATCTGTATGTGACATATTTTTTCCATCAAAATCCGGTACGTAATTAGCAATCTCTTTTAAACCTAACTTTATTGGCTTTCTGTTTAACTGATCACCAGAGTGATCAGCACCATTTGGAGCTATGTGTAATAGGTCGGTTAAGAGGGGTTATTTTCTATCAGAAATCCAGGCGTGGACGACACTGGATTTCTGATATATCCCTGCGCCTATGCAAGACCTAAGACAGATGTTGCATAGGGGTGGTTGCTCGACTGGGTGCCGCTCGGAGTATCTCTCCTGCACGAGCACGCAATCTTAGACTCATGCAGCCTCCAGACTATTTACTTGCTCGTAAATATCTGGTACAGCAGAATGATTAAGTCGAGAGCCCAAGCGTGAGAAAGGGGACTCCACCAATCACCCGTGGAAGTAGCTCATTCGTGGAATAATCCTTCAATCATCACGGATTATGAAGATTACCCACTATGAGGAAGAGGTGGTTTCAAAAGATATTATCCGTAATTATGAGAAAAAGATAAGATTTTATTTATAATTAATAAAGCGTTTAGAAGTACTGGCGGCCACATAGGTTAAGGGGTGTAAAAGACTTGCGGAGGTCGTCTGAGCAATTGCTCGTAACTCCCTATAGCTAATCTCCGAGATACCAGAAAGTCAGAGCCCATGGGGGAGGAAGGGGTCTGACTCCTAGCACTCGCCAGCCAGAAGTGACTTTCCCTATGCTGTGCTTGCCCTTTTATACTCTTCTCGGCCTCTTGGTCTCGTCTTGGTGCCGACTGGTGTCGTTTCTTGTATTTGCGTTGTCCTTAGCGCCATCTGGTCGGTTATTTACCGACTGCTGCTCCCTGCATTGCCGTCTCTCTCTCTCTCTCTCTATATATATATATTAGGGTGACACAGCATCGCTCCTATCAAACATATTTATTTTCCGAAGGTCTCATATGATAGGTATCAAGCCAAGGAATGCAATGGATTTTACCGTTTTTATTTTGAATAATTTTTCACGCTGCTCAAGAGCTCCAAAGTTTCGTAACCTAGTGAAGTAGGACGACTGACAAAACTTGATGAGGAGTCAAACAAGACAATAAGCACTACTCATTGCCAGTGAATGTCCCTGTCATAAACATCCCCAATAGTAGACTCATATTTATGGCAGGGTCGGCTCAAGCGGACACTTTCCCTCTCCGGCTCTCTTCTTCTACCTCTTCGAATTTTTTGTTTTGCTGGAATTCCCAGTTTCTTACTCGTGAAACATGTGTTGCACTTTGGTGCATACGGCTAGGAAACTATCGTAGCAGCTAATCCCCAAAAAAATTTACAGCTGTCACCTACTTTTTCGATTTGAAGTCCTCAGTTTCATTTCATTTTCTACGCGAATCTAAACATGATACGTGAAAATTTTTTATTGGAATCACTTCTTCATGCGTGTAAGAGTGTTGGGTTACAATTACAGACGTCTAGAAGCAGTGGAAGTGACCTTAAATCGACTTCGAAAACCAGCATTTTCGACCAAATTTTGCACCTGTCAACTTTCTTAATTATTATTATTTTTTGATCAAACTTTTTCGAAACGATAGTTATCTTCACTGTAATGAGACTGAAAACAAAAAATTCCCGAAAAAGTAGACGCTTTTGTTCTTATTTAAGAGAAAGTACAAAATTCTGCCTGCACCATGTCACTTACTATTTCAAAAGTAAAATGCTCGAGCAGTACGAAAAATTATTCAAAATAAAAACGGTAAAATCCATTGCATTCCTTGGCTTGATACCTATCATATGAGACCTTCGGAAAATAAATATGTTTGATAGAAGCGATGCTGTGTCACCCTTATATATATATATATATATATATATATATATATATATATATATGGGGCATTCTCCGTCAAATCACCACCCTCCCTCCTTGCATACAATTTTTGAAACCAATTGACGGGTTTCGGCTTGAATTTTCCAAAATGGCGGACCTTTTTCATTAGCCAACGTAAAATAATTTTAAGTAATAAAGACATTTTTTTGTTTTATATTAATATAACTTTGAGAAAAACATAATTTTTACTACTTTTATGGGTGCATTATATGTATTTAGCATCACTCATTATGAAAAAGCTATTAAATTTTTAATTCGATATATAATTTCAAGATGGTGCTTTCAAAATAGCAGCTAAAATGAGAATTTTCACACATTATTTATTTTTACATAATTATAGCACATATTGGGTATGAAAATAAGGGTTTTTGGGGTCACTAATTATAAATTCATAATTATTTTTCCAAAATTTCAAGATGGTGAATCCACGATGGCGGCTCAAATGAGAAATTTTACACATTATATCATTTTACGTGATTATAGCACATCTTAGGTATCAAAATAGGGGTTTTTGGGGTCACTAATTATGAATTCATCATTATTTTTACAAAATTTCAAGATTGTTAAATGTTATTTTAAAACTACTTATCCCGTTTCGTAGTAAAATACCTTTCACGGTATATCGATTTTTAAGGATTATCAATTAGCGGTATTCACTAATTATGAATTCATCATTATTTTTACAAAATTTCAAGATTGTTAAATGTTATTTTAAAACTACTTATCCCGTTTCGTAGTAAAATACCTTTCACGGTATATCGATTTTTAAGGATTATCAATTAGCGGTATTCACTAATTATGAATTCATCATTATTTTTACAAAAACTTCTGATGGCGAATCCAAGATGATGACTTAACCCATTTGCGCTCTAATGGACGAAATGTATTTTCAAGCTTATCTAAAAGCTAATGAATCGTGAATTTTAGTTGAAACTTGGTATCCTACTATTTACGGGCATGCTCTTACATGTTTTGTTATCAGTATTGAGCTAGGTCTTCTAAAAAATTAAATATGGCGGATTTTATAACAAGAAATGCACTTTTTTACATTTACTATTACTTTTACCTGGGAAACGGTGACATAATCAAGTCTAGATAATGCCTATCGGTGGATAAAATAGTTTTTCTTTAAATTTGTGTACTTGCGAAATTTTGAATTCAATATGGCGAATTCAAAATGGCGGTCCAAGCACGATATTTTACACGAATTTAATCATTCGTTCAGCTATTTTTAATTTGAACACCTTAAACTTCAACAAAAATCACAATGCATAAAATCGACTTAGAAATAGCCAAACAATATGTCAGAATTTTTTCAGCACGTTTGGAAGGAATTTTTAATTTTTTTCTCAAATTATTAACTTAGAAAATTAATTGTAAACATTTAGAAAGCATTCCTATAAATTTTGTCTGGCACTTTCCAGGTCGTCGGATAGTATTTTGTCCATACTATCGAAAAGAATAGATCTTGAACTATAAAAGTATAGTTTAAATTTTCTTCAGGGGGTCGGATACTCATTAATGACGTGTCACTAACCATACGATATAAAAGTGCTGAAATAAAATAAATATAACGAATTACGCAAATTCAAAAGATAGTTGCCCTCCGTCTTGGTATCATCTATCAATATGCAAAGTTTGGAATCGAAATATTCAGGTATCGAAAAGAACGATTGGAACGAAAATCAGTACACGCTATAGTTAGTTAGGTTACATCTACTGATTTTCGTTCCAATCGTTCTTTTCGATACCTGAATATTTCGATTCCAAACTTTGCATATTGATAGATGATACCAAGACGGAGGGCAACTATCTTTTGAATTTGCGTAATTCGTTATATTTATTTTATTTAAATACTTTTATATCGTATGGTTAGTGACACGTCATTAATGAGTATTGGACCCCCTTAATGGTGAATAGCGCTAGTTGAGAATCATTAAAAATCGATATACCACGAATGGTATTTTACTACGAAACGGGATAAGTAGTTTTAAAATAACATTTAACAATCTTGAAATTTTGTAAAAATAATGGGGAATTCATAATTAGTGACCCCAAAAACCCCTATTTCGGTATCCAAGATGTGCTATAAACACGTAAAACGATATAATGTGGCCATAAGCCGCCATCTTGGATTCACCATCTTGAAATTTTGGAAAAATAATGATGAATTCGTAATCAGTGACTCCAAAAACCCTTATTTTGATACCCAACATGTGCTATAATCACGTAAAAAGATGTAATGTGTGAAAATTCTCATTTTTGCCGCCACTTTGGAAGCGTCATCTTGAAATTATATATCGAATTAAAGATTGTATAGCTTTCTCATAAGAAAATTTATAACCATAGCTTCTTTTAATACAAAAGTATCTGGGCAAGTTTCAGAATACCGCTTGAAGTTTAAGACTACTTAAAAAATTGAAACATTAGTTGTCAAAATCCAAAAATTGGATTTCTTATCTGAAAATAAATATATTTAAATAGTATAAAAAACTCTAAGATAAGAAGTATTCTTGACATTGTTCTTAATTTCTCTCCGGTTCCAAGCTCAAAATTGATGTAAATGTTGAATTTACTATTAAAATTTACTATTAACATTTGCATATATTGTAATTTTTATCAAATAATAATTTTGTTTGTATTTTTCACGCATGCTTTTCAATTTAATAAAATATTAATCAATTATCTTATAATGATATATTAATTATTTATTTTATGATTCAAGTATATACAATTTAATTAAAAATTATTTAAACCCGGAATTCATAATTACCCAATATAATTGTAATATATTTACTCTGTATTACACGAATCTCTACTGCAACTATTAACAATTGATGGTATAATTCACAATTCACCAATCTGACTATGAAATGTTCGACTTCGTAATTCATAATTTGTCGAAGGAATTATGAATTATTTGTTGTATAATTCATAATTCGCCAAAGGAAATATGAATTATTTGTCATATAATTCATAATTCGTTTGGTGAATTATGAATTAAGGTGCGGTTTCAACGACTTTTAAGGGGGGTTATGCCTGAGTTAAAATTCAAAAAAAATCAAAAATTTTTTAATTTGATTTTTTAAGGTAAATTTACTGTAGAATACGCTGCTTAAGTCCTTTTTGCCTGAAAAAATTCCGCTACAAAGTTATAGGCAAAATACTAAAAAAATATAATTTTTCAAAATTGCCTATTATTGATATTTTGTCTTATAGCACTTTTGATTATTCAAAACAATTGCATTTTCATAGAAAATGTAACATTAAATGTGTTTACAAACTCCTTTTGAAAATGCAATTTAATTAAAAAAAACAACATATTATTTACGGTACATTACATACTGTAAATAACTAATTTTTATAAAATCATAGATTTTATTTATTTTATTTTTTTTTGAATGTTCAAAATAAAATAAATTTAGGATTTAAATTTAGTCTTGTTATTTTTTAATCAAACTTATAAAGGGATAAAAAAATATACGTGCAAATTTAAATTACCGCCTGAAAAATGGCACCTTGCTTCATATGGAAAAGGAAATCACTGTTTTACCGACTTAATCGAGTTTGCATTCAGACATCAGCTGTTTCGTCTGCTGTCTGTAGTTTAGTGTAAGCTGGATGTTGTGCTGTTGTGATAACTTCTGAGTCTACTAGACTTCAAATTTAGATAAGTATTTGGACTATAAACAACATACTATTTGTGAAGAATTTGTTCTTTGTGAGTGTGTTCTTTATTTTTAGGTATGCGGGCTATGAATATTATGTGCATGAGAAGATGCCTGTGTGTTAGATGGTCTTAAAGCAGCTCAAAGTCTACTGTAATTGTTAACCATCCTGTTAAGTTATGAGTAAGCATTGACAAAAATTATATTCATGTAAAATATGCTGACTGTAAATGCGTATAAAAAACTTAAATTTCATTTTCAGCTTTTGATATTGGTATATATCAACATGTACAGCACCCGGGTCTTCATATATCCCATAAAATATAGGTATTTTATGTTAAACTACAACAAAAATATGCCAAGCAGTTCATGTAAGTACTACTCGATAAGTATGCATAAGTATCTTGCATAAACTTTAAATGCATTTTTCTCGAGTTTTGAATTTTTATGATTTTAGGTTACTTGCCGCAGGATTTCTCAGGAACCATCAGTCCAATCAAGCTGAAATTTTTTGGAGAGCTTCAGGAAACCCTTCGTCACAGCTGGAACGGAGCAAAATTGGCTAAGGTAAGTTTAAAGAATGTTACGCATGTGAACATACGCACAATTCACTATAACTATTAATATTATGAAGTTATGTGTTACTAAATATTTTAAATTTATTTATTTCAGAAAAGTCCTCCATTTAAGCTGTGAAGATACATATTCACAAGAATTCCCACCCTGTCTGGTCTCAATTCATCACTCGGATGTTGAGATATCCTGCGACAAAGGGAAAAAAGTCCTGAAAATTAGTGATTCATGCATGGAACTGTTTATAATGTAAGTATAGATATATAATTTTTTAAAAATAGTAAAAAATATGTTTAATACCTACATTTTAAGTAGGAGAAAGATTTTTTTTGATACTATGAATATATAATTTTTTCCAGCCTATTACTTATTAATTTGTTTTTTACAGGTTTAACTCAGACATAACCCCTTAACAAAAACTTATAAGTTTCTAAAACTTTCAGAGAACATTGTTAAAATCTCAAGCTTTCGATTCGTATAAACAAAGTATGGTTTGCGATCTAATTTTGAGAAGAGAGCATAAGAAAATGTTAAAATTATACACGGGCTCTTATGGGACTCAATAATAAATCCAACCTCTCATCCTTATAAAACTTACACTTCTAAATAAAATGGCGGAAATTATAGCATGTTTCATGAAGATAACGTTAGGAACAAAAAAAATGTGTTTCCGTTGAAATATAAAAGATATCAGGAAACTAGCGCGCCACAGTCGGTTTTCGGCCCTGCGGGCCGAAAGACCTCCGTGGCTTGCCCCGCCTTGCATCGCTCCGCGATGCAAGGCATGCAAAACGCGAAACGAAACGCGCTTCGCGCGTTTCGCTTCGCGTCTTGCATTTAAGGCACGACCGACGCTCGCGCTTCGCGCTCGCCCACTGTTCGCGCTTCGCGCTCACCTGGTTTTTTTGTATAAATGGGATTGAGCCCAAATTTATTCTGTCGTGATATCAATGTAGAAAGAGTTTATAAAAAAAAAATTTGGATTGATTGTAATTAATTTCGCAGAGATAATCGTGGCCAACTGAAATTTTTCTTTAAATATTCAGTTTTTTTAGTTTTATAATGTGTTAAATCATTCTAAGCGTATAATTATTCCGGTAAAAAATTGTATTTTCGAAATATCTATAAGTTTTATGTTGAGTATTTTTATGTAAAACACATACCTGAAAAGTTTTATTTTGAAAAACGAATTATTTTAGTATTAAAATTCGATTTTGGCTTGTTAACTTGAATTCTAAGCATTTTCGATTATTTATGTAAATAGGAAAAAGTTGTATTTTTTAAAGATTTACAACATTTACATTTAACTTTTTTGTGTAAAATGCTTAGAATTTGAGTTATGACCAAAAAACCGTTTTTCGAAATTCTAAAACATGTTCGCATATTTTTTGTATGAATGGGATTAAGTCCAATTTCCTTCTGTCACGATATTAGCATAGGTCGAGTTTGTAAAAAAAAATTTAGCTCGATTGGAGTTAATTTCGCAGAGATAACCGAGATAAACTAAAATTTTTATTTAAAAAAAAATCAGTTTTGGGGTTTTATAAAATATTGAATCATTCTAAGCGTATAATTATTCCGGTAAAAAATTGTATTTTTAAAATATCTATAACTTATATGTTGAACGTTTTTCTGTAAAACATATGCGTAAAAGTTTTATTATGAAAAACGAACTATTTTAATGTAAAAAATTCGATTTTAGCTTCTTAATTTGAACTCTAAGCATTTTCGAGTGTTCATGTTAATAGGAAAAAGTTGTGTTTTTTTGAGATGTACAACATTTCCGTTTAACTTTTTTGTGTAAAATGCTTAGAATTTGAGTTATGATCAAAAAACCGTTTGTAGAATTAAGCATAAAGAGCTACCATTTCAACAATATATCGGTAATCGAGAAAAGAAAAAAAACGTTTTTTTGTACATATAAGAGTTGTATTCTCCTAAATTTTCAGCCCGATTGGTCGACAATTGGCTGAGATATCGCTGATTACAATTTTTACGATGGTGAAACTATAAGGCATTCCCGCCTTGCGGTCGTGCCTAAAAAACAGGATTATGACGCATCTGAGCATGCGCACCATGCAAATGAGTATAGAAAGTAACGTCTATTTTACCGATTACAGATTAATTCTTTTATAAATAACATGTAGAAGTAGTTTACCTTATAATTTAGTTTAGTTTAAATGATGCATTGAAATAAAAAGATACAAAAAATTTAAGACTCTACTGGGACCCCTCTAAACTAATTGGTACGGTACCAACCGCTGAAGCCACCTTAAATAACGAATGTAATTCCAAAATGAATTAATTCGTCTCAACCCTGCCTTTCTCTGCATCTCTGCTGTATTTCCATTTTTTCATTTCCTATAACTTAATTAATTTAATAAAGTATAGTAAATAATATTACATTATTTGTAAATAGAAAAACGATACTATCAATTAATTTATTTAATAAAATACAATAAATAATGTTGCATGTGAACAGTAAACGATACAATAAATTAATTTAACTAATAAAATACAATAAATAACGTTATATTAGACGTGAACATGTAAAACGAAAAGCATAGAATTTGGTTTCGCAAATTTAAGTTAAGAAAATTTGTTATAAAAAATGTGATGTATAAAATTATTTACGATGCTTTTAAACATCACGAGCTGTAGGCAAAGAAACGTGTTGACGTTGTTGTTTTCTTTGTTTATACATAGTTGAAGTTGGTTTAGACTTTGATGTTTTATCGTTAATTGTATG
Source organism: Philotrypesis tridentata (assembly GCA_018906965.1). NCBI lineage: Eukaryota > Metazoa > Arthropoda > Insecta > Hymenoptera > Pteromalidae > Philotrypesis > Philotrypesis tridentata. The sequence continues at coordinate 6,301 of JACCIB010001750.1, read as the reverse complement.
TACTTCATGTAGAACTCCTTTTTTGATTTCCAGATATTTATATGTGCTATATACAACTAACCACATATACAAACATAGAAAAGCTAGTGCTAATACTAGAAGACCTAATAAATAAAAAAAGTTGTTTAAATTTTTATATACTTAATAGTATAATTGAACGATTTAAAAATAAATTAACTTACGATCAATTACATTAGCTTTTCCACCAATCAGAGCAATAAAAGGACAATCTTCTTGAACTAAAAACAGTGATATAAACAGAGCCACAATTATTGTCATCATAACCATCATCCATGGAGTCAAAAGATAACGACTATTCTGCAAGACAGAAATATACAATTAATCTTTTTATGTATTCAAAAATAACATATTTCTACTTTATATTATATTGAGTGACAATAAATATATTTTACTTTATATGAAATGTATTAGTACATATTTCTATGCTTTCTAAAAGCGAAAGTTTTATAATATTGCAAAGATTAAGTTCAAAATTGAAAATTTTCAATGTTATCAGCGTTCCTAAGTCAAAATATTCTGATTCTATAAAATATATGAATGAATGTATTGAGGTAACTATTTATACACAAATACAATAAAAGTAAAAATAAGTACATATATTTTCAGATGCAAATTTATTTTATTCGCCGCTATCTTATTAGACACAAAAACATTTTTTTTATTTTAATATTGCCATAATTTATACAAAAAAATGATTCTTCTACATCGAATTTTCATTTAACAGTATTTTTATAGTTTCTACAATATGAAAATACGTATCTGAGCTTACTATCTCAAACTGTCAGCTTATTGCAACATTATAAACCGGAAAACTTTGCATCATTTGCACGTAATACGTATCCGACCTCCTGCAATAGACAATTTATGGTCTATTTAATAAATGCTCAAATATTTTTGACAACAAACATACATTGCTAGGGCCGGAAATCAGTCAATTTTATAATGTAGAGAATCGTGACCCGATGTATCTTAAAATACGTAAGTACACGGAGAAAGTTTCCGGAGCGCAGCAGCACCAAATGGCGGAGCGGCGCGTTCTGCACAACTTGGGGCCCCCCCTTTCTCGCGTAAGATCGTCATATTCCCTCCCGCGGAACTCTCCGATCCCGAAGTACGGAAAGCGCTGCCTTTTCTCGCGCTTGGGAGCGTTCCCAAAGTCCAGTCGGATTACTTCATTTTGGATGTTGATGCTAACAACGCGGAAACAAGCCAATTCGGTTCTAAATGGGCTAAATAATAAGTATTGATCATGCGCCGATCCAGAAAGTCGTGCTTCAAAAGTTAATAACAAAAATGTGCTAAAAATGACGAAAGATTCGAATTTTCCTTCAAATTTTGCTTGTAATCTCAAACAGTAACAGTTTTATGTAAAAATATCACTGAAATAAACTTGTTCAGTATGAAATTTCCTACAAAGTAGAAGTGCGATAACGATAATTATAAAATTGCACTAATAATCGCTAAAGAAGTAAAAAACACAAAAAATAAGCGCATTTTTTCAATTAATAATTTACTCTGTTTCATATTAATTAATCTTAATCATAATTTAGAAAAGGCATGTTTGCTTTATTGTTTATATTTATGTTTAATCGGAATCCTGTAAGTTAATAGTACATTACGATACTAGCGGCATAAGTCGTACTTTACGGCACGATGTGTATAACCGTACGAACGTAACGAGTGAGGTTAGAGTCGTGCCACGAAGAACGGCTTATGACACGCGTATCGTAAGATTTTTTACATCACAGATTAACATAAATCCGCTGCCACGGCTATTCGTGGCATTAGCTGTCCATTCTGGCACCGTGAGGTTAGCTTCTGATTTTTGGCATTAGCGTGATTATTGTACACTTAGTAAACTATATTTTTCTAATGTTTCGTCACTTTTTGTTGCTAATCAACATTTTTACAGCAACTTAAAAAAAGTGGCGTTTTCTAACTTCTCGTCAATCACATGGCTTTGTTATTACAAATTTCGTAATCGAACTAACATCATTTTGTAGCTTTTTTCATAACAAACAAATTTTATCAGAATCATTTTTTCGTACGAAGTCATCCTACGCAGCTATTACAGAAAAACCGCAACGGTGGCGAATTTTTCACTTAAATTGTTAATAACTTTTTTTCTTGATAAAATTCTTATCAGTCTGTATCGACGGGACTATATATGTGTTGCAACTGTTACAATACATATATACCTTAACAGTTGCAAAAGTAAATTTCGCTCCGAACTGCGACTATCGAACAATTCCTGAAGATACCTTTTTTCATTCTAAAGTGCCTACGACACTCCTAGAACAAAATGGAGCTACTCCAATAAGCTAAAAATAAGAAAATCGCTTGTCAAACCCAAAAAATTGGATTTTCTATCTGAAAAAAAAAGATTTAAATAGTAAAAAAAATTCTAAGACAAAAAGTAGAGATTCTTGAGATTTATCTTAATTTTTATAATAAATTCTATGCTAAAATTTTACATGTTCATCGATTTTTAGCTTGGAAATGAAGCGAAATTAAGAAAAAATCTCAAGGATACTTTTTGTCTTAGAATTTCTTTTACTATTTAAATATATTTTTTCAGATAGAAAATCCAATTTTTTGGCTTGACAAGTGATTTTTTTATTTTTAGTTTATGAGTGTAGCTCCATCTTGTTCTAATAGTGGAATAGGAATTTTTCGGTAGCCGTAGTCCGGAGCGAACTTTCACTTTTGCTACTATTAAGGCATATATGCATTATAACATAGTTGCAAACATATATATATATATTATATATATGCAGTGCCCCCCACATACAGACACACGCACACACACATATATATATGGGTGATTCTCTGTGAGATCGATCGATCGAAAAATAGACCTCACTATAACTCTGGGAATTTGTTCTAGAGTTTGCCACGAGTTACTCCAATTTTTTCAGATTTTTTGAATTGATTGTCTTAGAGTTACAGGGGGTCAAAGTTGATAAAATCTGTTTTTTTGCATTTTGTGTTGATTTTCAAAAATTCATAGCTCCTCAGGGAAGCATTTATCACTATAGGAATATATAACAATTTTTTCTTAAAATTTTCTCAATTTAAAAAAAAAATACTTTTGAAATCATATATATATATATATATATATATATATATATATTATATAAATATATAACTCGGTTATATATATATATATTTATATATTTATGTATATTTATATATTATGATTATATATATATATATATATATGTATTACAAGTCATATGTGTAATTTAAACCTTGAAATTCAAAATTTTCAAGGTACGACCCATCGGATCTCAACCAAAATTTTTGTAAAGATTGCTTATTTTAGTAGAAAAGTTTCTACGTATGTTCCAACCCATCAGACTCGCTCTATTTCTTGCTAAAAATAAAGTTATTACTCCTATTTTGCTACATTTGGCAAATAATGATCTACTTCCGCCTTTATAATTATAAATTCATGTGAATTAATTATAGCATGTATAGTAGATATATATATATATAGTACATAATGAGGTGATATTTTTAATGTAATAGATAATAATTCTATATGTATAGCGACTAAAATCTGGATTAATAGTTAATTTATAAAATAGTACTTACAGTCATAGACGTGTGAGGTGGTTTTAATTTGTTTTCCCGGACCAACTTATTTGAATCACCTGTAACAAACAAAGAATAATTTATTTTAACACAAAGAATTGTGTTCTTTAATTTACAGTTAATTGAATTAAAAATCATAAAAGTATACATATCTGATGTTCAATGAGTCATTCAGAGTATCTTCATATACAGATGACTTTTGTCCAAGTGGACTTTTACACTTTAAACTTTCTCCAGGCTACAGCTCAGATACTGTATGAGGTTAGGCAGCTGATAGCAGCAGCAGTAGAACTAAAGCTTCAGATTATACTCAACATAATAGCACGAAAAGTGGGTTGGCAGCAGTTATGGCCTATATGTATGAACCAGACGGCGACAATTTTGAAAGCGCGTGGAATTTAAATGCATTTAGCTGATTGTTTTATTTATTATGATGATTTTGTTTATTTCTTACATTATGGAGTAATGGTTGAAACCGTACATTGAACTATGCTGAAAACCAACTAAATATATTCAAATCGCACGCGCTTTCAAAATTGCCGCCGTCTAGTTCATACATATAGGCCATAACTGCTGCCAACCCATTTTTCGTACTATTACGTTGAGTATAATCTGAAGCTTTAGTTCTACTGCTGCTGCTATCAGCTGCCTAACCTCATGCGCGCCGGGACCAATAATTTATAATAAAATATATTGTTTAAAATGCACTTAAACCCTCTAAAACTCGTACTCCGCGTGTATAACAGTGTCTGAGCTGTAGCCTGGAGAAAGTTTAAAGTGTAAAAGTCCACTTGGACAAAAGTCATGTGTATATGAAGATACTCTGAATGACTCATTGAACATCAGATATGTATACTTTTATGATTTTTAATTCAATTAACTATAAATTAAAGAACACAATTCTTTGTGTTTAAAATAAATTATTCTTTGTTTGTTAAAGGTGATTCAAATAAGTTGGTCCGGGAAAACAAATTAAAACCACCTCACACGTCTATGACTGTAAGTACTGTTTTATAAATTAACTATTAATCCAGATTTTAGTCGCTATACATATAGAATTATTATCTATTACATTAAAAATATCACCTCATTATGTATTATATATATATATCTACTATACATACTACAATTAATTCAGATGAATTTATAATTATAAATGCGGAAGTAGATCATTATTTGCCAAATGTAGCAAAATATGAGTAATAACTTTATTTTTAGCAAGAAATAGAGCAAGTCTGATGGGTTGGAACATACGTAGAAACTTTTCTACTAAAATAAGCAATCTTTACAAAAATTTTGGTTGGGATCCGATGGGTCGTACCTTGAAAATTTGAATTTCAAGGTTTAAATTACACATATCACTTCAACCTGATGAACATTGCAACCGCTCCCATCCGGATAGCTCTGCTGAGATGCTCTGCTGAGAACCGAGCGAACACACAGGGGTGTCACACAGACTGGGCCAACAACAAACCCGTACCCCCACGCTGGTCTCCTTGAGTTGGTCCGCATGCAGGACCGCACTGGTCGTCGTCGCCACTGGACATCGTACCCTATCTGTGCCTCTTGGGACCGAAACGAACGACCATGAAATGCCATGCTGGGCTTCCATAACTGCCTCGATGAGGGCTTTGAACTCGCATCTGGGAGCTGGACCGAAAGTAGGGTAGTATAGGAGTATAGGGTTATTTTTAAATATGGAATATTGAATGCCAAAAGTGGAATTTTGAATGCGCTAGCGAAGGGTAGTTTATTATAGGGATGCATTCAAAATACCCGATTTCTATATTTATATATATATATATGATTATATATATATATACATATATGTATATATATATATATATATATTAGGGTGACACGTTTCCGAGAGTAGCGCTCGAATGGTTCCACCCTCGGCATCAACGTGTGCGCTAGGACATAACAAGCCCGACACAATTTTTCTTTTTTCGATTGGTCAATTATTAAGCTTGCCTCGTTAGTTTAAAAGTTTTCGTAAATTTTGTGACCTAGTGTAGAGATATGACTGAAAAAATTAATGAGCAATATAATTGAACAATGTACACCATTTCCACAGATTATCTCGGTATTGTAACTTTTATGGCAGGGTCAGCTCTCTCTCTCGACCCGGAAGGACGAGCCTCGACATTTCCTTTAGTTTTTCTACATAAGTTATCCTATACCCGATAGACGTAGCTGACCAGTACACATGTGTTCCCTGCGCGGTGGGAAGCGAGGGCCGGTTGAATTTGTACCGAAAAAAATTTTACTGCTTTCACCTACTTTTCGAACTAAACTTGTTCACTTTAAGTCGATGTTTTGCACTGTTGTTAATAAATTATGTGTAAAATTATTTCGGATATTGCTTTTCAATGAGTTGTACTAGATTGTGTCAAAATTTCAAGGTTCTAGAAGCAGTACAAGGGGGCTTAAATGGCCCTCAAAAACTGGTCTTTTTCATCGAAAACTGCACCTGTTAACTTCTTTAATTATTAATATTTTTTCACCAAACTTTTTCTAATCTATTCTCATGTACATAAGAAACAAGTATGTGAAAGAAAATTCTCAAAAACTTGAATACTTTCGGAGTTATTGTGAGATAAAAAGTACTGCATGCATGTCTCATGTAACTTTAAATATGAAACACTAAAATCACAGAGGCAAGCTTATAATTGGGACCCCT